>JAPYZA010002737.1:0-28415 GCA_030522685.1 Eupelmus azureus | reverse complement strand
ATTAGGTTCGCTCATATTCAACTGTTCATTGATAACCATACAGAACTCTCCGATCTTCTGAATATCTCCATTTTTACCAGAGTACAATGTTAGACAATATCTCCAAACTGATGCGTAACCTTTGCTCAACCTGACGATGTCCCCAGATTGAAGTAACTGTCCTGGCTCATCCCATATTGATACATTTATGGTAGCTGTGCTGTCAGCAACTGAAATGAATTTAAAAGTAATTATTAAATCTAACATATTCTGTGGTAAAAACATTTATTTTTTATTTTTTTTTCTACAAAATTAAAATATTTATAGGCAAAAAAACATGTATATTCTTCTGAAAAAATACAAAAACGAAAATTAAACACTTTGCAAATCTTGCTCCAAAACTTCAACTGCGCAATTATTCACGGCAAATACATCAAATTAATATACCGCGTCACATCACAAATAAATGTCAACAAAACAAGCCTCCAGAACAAAAATAAACCCCTGCCACTCATCCCAACTCAATCCACCTACCTTTGAACGTTCGAACTTCGCGGTTATCTTTGGTAATGGTGGGATGGCCAACATCGAGGACGATAAACACCACGTTGATGTTCTTCTGGCCTGGCCTTATGTCCTTGATCAGCACGTAATCCATTGCCCCGTCAGCTCCGAGAAAAACTATCCCTTTCAGACAGTGACAAAAAGAATCAGGAGCCTTCCTCTATATCCGAGAATATATCTCTACTACTCCCGTTACTCTACTCTCCTACTTTCTTCTGCCAATCGCTTTCGATCTAACCTCTCTCTCTTTCTCCTTGATCTTTTCAGGTATTAGCTCGTGTTTACTGTCTAATCAACGTAGAATCAAGCGAGAATAATCGGAAGTCTCTAGTTTAACTCTCTTCGCATCGAGACGGCAGTGCCAGAGTTACTGGCGAGTGTATATAGCTCGTATTTGTGCGACGCAGAAAAGGGCGTTGTGCCGTAGTTGGCAGCCGATCGCGGCTGAATGTCGGCCATGTTCCCACGGAGCTCGCTATTTAATGCGCCCCACCACTGTGCTATATATTTGTTTCCCTCTCTTCGCTTGTTGGAAGTTTCTGGTTTGCTGCTGCGCTCTGCGTGTGTGTAGGTGGTTTGCGCGTGCGCTGATTACTTTTTAAGTGTTCTTTGGATGACTGTTTGAAACGCGGAATGTTGAGGTTGCTTTAGTGTTTAGTATGGCTTTTAATGTTCTTTTAAGGAATGTTGTGAGAGGTCCGTCAGAAATGAACTATTTTCGGTATAAATTTTTTTTTTTTTTTTTTAGTATTTATTAAATATAAAATCTACAGAATTTTAGAAATATTTTAATAGATTAATAGTTATTTGGCACGATTAATTAATTTTGTTTAAAACTAAGAGATAAAGAGCCCATGCTCCAAAATGCATTTTGGAGTCAAATCAAATGACAGTTTTTACTCAACTTCTAATTTTTGAAAAAACGTTATTTAACAAATCGTAGATAAAGATCTACTAACTTTCACTCAATTTACTACGATTACTAAAAAAAATTGCATAAAAGACTAATAAAATTAAACAAACTTACAAAATTCATCTTCAAACCCTCATTGGACGCTGGCGGCATCTACAACAAAATACTCCCTCAGCAGGTGGAGGAACTTTCTCACGCACCGTTCCAGCCGCGTTTCGTTTCCCATTTCAATATTCCTCGCATATACATTTTACCCGCAAGTATATAACTATATATATACAAAATCAGTAGTCAAGAGAAAAAGCAGTGCGCGAAAGTTAACGTTTTATGGGCCTACACTTCTATACACATCGACGTATATGTGCATTGTAAAAACTGGCTGAGAGCAGCGCGGAGGTGAAAAAGCAGTAAGTAAATGTCAACATTTCATCATTGAGCCATGGACATGGACGAGGAGCCCTTAGACCCGACGAAATTGAGGCCGACTCTCGAGACTTACAAAAGGCTGTCGAAGGATGTTTCTAACCACGATACGATTTTAAAGGTACGTCCTCCGCTTACCAGCTCCGAAGTTTTATCACAACTTTCGTCGAGTTTTGTGATAGCCCCTCTGTGCTAGCTCCGACTCTAACCGCGGGTTTATCTATCTGTGCTCTGTTGCAGGACAAAACGGTGCTATCCTACGTGGCCGTGGTTCTGGAGTACCCGGATAAGGAAGTCGTGGAGCTGGCCCTGGATATCCTGGAGACTTTTGTCAAGAATGTGGAGAATTACAACCACATAACCTCGACCTTTGGCGTGAGGGAGGCCCTGGACGCGGTCATCAACAAGCACAGCGGTGATGATCCTAAACTGGCTAAACGAGCACAGCAGATCAAGGATGATATAGAGCGCATGAAGCCACCCATCTACAACTTGCGCAGCAGGTGCAGGAGGGTCATCGAGCCCAAGAAGCTTAAAACTCACGTCATAACCCTGCACGTTCATGGACTACTGCCAGTAAGTTGAAGCGAATGATTTGTGGGGATGAGGAGACCTTACATCATGATTATGTATTTTAATTTTACTTGGGGATTTAAGGTTTTATTGGTTTTTTGTGAGTGGCTGATTTTTTGCTTGGCTGGAAGAAGATATTTTAATTGATTTGGTTGGCTATTTTTGTCCTGGAACTGCGATTTAAAATTAGATTGAAATGCAGTTAACCTCTTGTCTAAATTTTATATGTCTATTGTATAATAGAGGTGGAAAGTGTCTGTTTGATGAATATTAATTTATTTATATCTTATAAATTTTATATTTGTATCTGGTTAAACTTTAATTTTTGAGTTAATGCACATCATTTAAGGTAAAAAATAAAATGTACATTTATAATCTGCTAAAGTTTTCTTTATATAAAATTTATTCATTAAAAAACAGATATGCTCCTAATTTTTTTATTTTTTAATAAATATTTAAAGGTTGTTTATTCTCAAAAAAAGCTCTTAATATTAAATTGGAAAAAAAAACAAAAAATCAATATTTTGAAAGTAGGTCATGATTAATTTCAGAATTAATTGAAGAGTCTTGAAAAGTATCTTATCAAATGCTAATTAAAAATGTATTTTTAACAGGAGACACGAACAGACTTAGAATACACTTTAATCAGAATTGAAGGATTAATATCTTTAGTGGTTGATGTGGAACATCAACGAGTTACAATGAGAACATTAAGCAATGTAACAGCTAAACAAATTGCAGAAGCCATAAGTGAAAATAATCCAAAAATGGAGGCCAGATTAGTTACTAGAAATAAGTACAATCAAGAATTTTTAGTTAAATTGGTAAGTGACTTAATAAAAAAAAATTTCTTTAATAAATTACTAAAAAAAGTATTTTAAAAAAAAAAAATTTTTATTTTTCAGGTAAGTACAGATGGAGGAGACTGCGAAGACTTGCCAGAGTATTTGCCAGAAGATGAAGAACCAGAGGAGGAGAGAGAAGGTGTAGTATCTTTGTTCACAGGCTTGAGACAAAGTGCATCTACATTATACAAATCAACCGCCGAATTCCTGTCTAATTCTTTTTACTGGTGAAAGACAAAATTGTTTTTTAGGAACAGTTTAATTCCCAAGCGCATTTTGAATGGCCTTTGCAAATTGCGCATTTACCCAAAAAAGTTGATACTCCAGAGAGATTTTTCTTTGAATTTGTAGAAACTAATAGTTAAGAGTATTAACTGTTATGTCGTTAAGAAAATCTCTGAATCTCTATTTCTTGAAAATCTTTAGTCAGCGTTACGAGTTTTGACGTTTTTTCATTTTTGATTTATTATTCATTAAATCATTGTTCAAACGACCACTTTATATTGTTCAACATTCTCATCTAATTGTAAGGATTAATTTGTAATTTTAATCAGGATCGCGTTAAGATAATAAGTGTGCATACTAGAACATTCGTGTTAATATTTTAAATAATGAAAAAAGAAACGTCAGATTTATCTCAAGTTATCGCATTGACTTCCATTGAATTTGAATGTAACAAATCTTGAAGGACCTATGATGTCTCGTACATAAGTAAATTTTACGCATTGTACATATGTATACATATGTCAGTTTTACTTAACATTAAAATGATGGTGTTTCTAGCATTTTAATCTCTTGGAATTCTATGAAACAAAAAAACACTTTAAATGAGATGGGCTTAAGCATTTTGTTATACTCATCAATCACGAGGCTGTGCGAATAAATGTTTTATATACACGTTATCTTTTACATTTCTTCAAGAAATGACAAACGTTTACTTAGTACTGTTGAAAAAAAGAATAAAAGAAAAGTGTTCAATAGCGCGGTAAAACAATCGCGAGTATATCATGCCTGGTTCCTTATTTTTGTCACTGGCACAATATGTTATGCGTATCTGAAAAGTCAATGAAATTGTAAGCAATGTATATCGAAACAAAAAGTTATCATTTCTGTCTATATAATGAAATTCACGGCACGAATGATTTTGTTTTATTGAATTTTGAAAAAATACAATAAACTTGTACAAATTATGATTTTGATGTAATATGTAATATCAAGAATTATCACTCTGTCTTACTCACCAAAAAATATTGGCTATTAAATAAATATAAAGAATAACACTATCATATAGCGTTATAATAATCGAAAAGCTTTTACACAATATTTTAAAAGTCTATATTAAATGTACAATGTGTGCATAAATTAAATACAATTTTCGATTTATGTAAAGAAAGGAATATATGTATTGTGTAAAATTTAATGTTAATAGCCAAAGCAAAATTCAGCTTAAAAATGATAGGCAAGCTTTAAAACTATAAGAAGCTACATTTATTTTAAAACATTTATAAATTAAACAATAAAAAATAAAATATTATTATTGAAAATTATTTGACAATTTTCTTTATCCTATAAAAATATTTATAAATAAAACGTATTTGATTATTTGAACTTTAAACTAATTAAAATTACAAAGCAAATTTGAGTTGTAACGATAATCTTTAAGATAAAATCAATACATTATAACTAACCATTTAAATCTATCTTAAATTAATCAAATTAATTCTATTAATGTTTATTATATTTTAAATGAAGATGATCTTAAGTAGAACTGAAGGGATTGTTAATATAAATACAAATAAATTCTGTATAGAGACTTTATTATATACTAATAAGTTATATAAGTAACACAAAAGTTATGTAGATCATCCTACAATCAACTACAGAACCAGTCGGATTAGGAGTCACTACGAGCATATTGGGATCGTTACTACTATTTTGCATCATTACAATGAATACAGTATGTATGAAGTACTTACAGTATGTATGAAGTACTTTATTTTTATTAAAGGTATGCCGCTTACAAGGAAAATCAATTTGATTGTTAATAATGGTCGGACCACATTTTCACCGGCTTACCTTCTTTTCACATTTAATTCGTAAATTCAATCATTTTGCGATTGTATTGTCTATATGTACAAATATATAATAATTGTCATTAAGGCAATCTGAGTTTTTTCAAGCAGGTACAACAATGCTAGACTATTACTTTTATGTTGTAGAAATAGTGAAAAAAATTCGAGTACACTGCACTTTCAAATGTGAATTTGTACCAATTTTTACTTTTATTATTTTTGGTTGATTTAATATCGTTATTTTGTCAAATATAGAGAAACTAACGTTAATACATGCTTGAAATTGAGTATCAAGTGAACGTAATGTCTTAATTACTACTATCCGTTACAAATGTCAGATTGCGCATTACTATTTTTTCCTGTTCTATAAGTACTTTAACGATTTATTTACTTTTTTGTCTCAAGAATACAATCTACCGTATTACAATTTGCCGCAAGGCACACATGTAAATAAATCTCCTAACAGCTTTTTTTATTATTTTTATACATTATTATATTTACGATTTTTTTTTACTTTAGCGACGTCCCGTTATCGCCGTCTTTATTATGAGTGAAGGCGATGAGGGCTTTCTAGATTCTAGCGATCCGAATGTGTCTATGTGCTTGTATTATGTACGACTTGATACAAGTGCACCGAAAAATAGCTGCCATTTGTAAATATCCAATATTGAAAAATATTGCATCGCCGTACATCAAAACATACTTAGGCACCGCGAACAATGTACTATTTTTAAATATTGTACAGACAAGAAGCTTGTATAAGACATTTTTTCAGTACCATGTCTGACTCTATTCGACAGTTCAAGCC
This sequence comes from Eupelmus azureus, assembly GCA_030522685.1. Classification (NCBI taxonomy): domain Eukaryota; kingdom Metazoa; phylum Arthropoda; class Insecta; order Hymenoptera; family Eupelmidae; genus Eupelmus; species Eupelmus azureus. Next base: position 22,238 of record JAPYZA010002737.1, on the reverse strand, counting down.
TAACTTTTGCATTAAATTATTAATACGGTGTTTTTCCGTATCTCGTTATAAGTCGTCAATTTTTTTTACTCTCATTTTACACTGGATATAATTTCACAATTTGGCGGACGTATATGTTTAATTTAATACTTTTTCATTCGACTTTGAAAAATTTTCAACAAATAGTTTGTATTACCTTTGATTTTTCTAATATTCCCTATAAAATTTTCAAAAACATTCAATTTTATTTTCTTGTACTGATTTGGACTTGCATTCTTATTTTAACGCTCTTTACTTTTCTAAAGCTATGCATACAGGTTTATAGTAAAAAATTATACATTAATTATCCACATTGTGGATACTATATGGAATGCTATATCATATGATAATAATATCCATCTAGCATACTCACTAAGAGGAACTGTACAAAATTAATCTAAACTTAATAAAGCTTATGCATTTTCTTTCGTAAAAAAGATTGAGTGTGATGCCTATCTTATATATACAAAATTTATTATGGACATTATAAGAATCGCATAATATTTTAAACAACGTATGTACCTCAACTCAAATAATAATAATTGATTTGTCAAATGGCGATCTAAGTAGGGCTACAAACTAGCACGAGTCTTACTTATGAGAGTATGAAGGTTATATTCTACAATTTATCACCTGCGCCTTAACGATAACTTTCCTGTACGAAACCGATTTTGTTTCTTTGCACTTTAATAATGAATAAGTATAAATACCTTGTAATGACATCAAAAAATCATCTCTTGAATTTGTAATACAAATCAAAAGAGAAGATACATTTTGATTAAACAACGTGTACATGATTTCATTCTATTACAAGACGAATCGTGTCACGCTGTAACTAAAACAAGATCACTTTTTAACCTATTATCTCATCTATAAATATCATTAGCGTTGAACGCATAATTTGTACACACGCACGAAAAATTATTTACAAAATACTTAAAGTAAATTTACTAAGTAACGTTTCGCGAGCAGTATATCAGTGCTGATTATTCTCATACGTGAGATACGAATTCATTTATTATCCTGGTTTATAAATTCCATTGAAAGAAATATAGCTGATTAGTAAGAAACATATTTTACAATTAAAAATTCATATATTGTACATTGTGGTTTTAATTAAATGTTTTAATTAGATTCTATTGAAATTGACTGCTATAATGACGTATTTTTAATTTATAATTAAATGTTTGTCAATTTCAATAGAATCTAATTATTACTAAATTTTAAAATTTAAATAGAGTATTTTTTAGTTTCTGAATAAATTAAAGTTTTTAAATTAATTTAATATCGCGTTGTAAACAGTATTTCTAATTTTTAATTTAAAAAAAAATCATGGCAACCTTTTATTCAAATTTCTTTAAATTTTTAATTTAAAAAAAAATCATGGCAACCTTTCATTCAAATTTCTTTAAATTTTCATTAGTTTAAAAATACTGAAAAGTAAAAGTTGTAAAATATTTAACACATTTCTTTGAAGTTAAGATAATCATTAATCTATCAAAATTTTAATATATAAACTATTCAGTAATTTGATGTACAATTCAATTGATTTAAATATATGTTAAATATATTACTTTTTTAAAATACAATATTTAGTTACTATAATACACTTTTTGAATGACTTAATATTTCGAAAAGTATTATTTTGTATAAATTAAAGTAATATTAAAATTACTATCTAATGATGATTTTGTACAATATCTTTTTTTCGTACGAATTGAAAATTTCTGTTTTTTTTTTACTACTATTTGAAAGTTAGCCTAATTTTAAAAATCGTGCTATCTCATGTAAAGATAGTAAAATAAGGCTTTAAGTACATTTTATTGAAATATAAAGTCTTAACAAAATCATCTACCAGATAGTAACCAAAACTCCTGTCTTAGGTTTATTGAAACTGGGTATATACTCTGAACTGCAAAAAAATTTAATTGTTATAACATGAAAAAAAAAAATAAAAAAAAAACCTTTCAAATACACTACAAGTCATCCGAACAAACGAAAATAATAATCAAAAACACTACTATCAATGGAATTTTTTAACCAGCCGCTAAATAGCCCTTTTTTATTTTCTTAGCAGAAAAAAGGGAAAAATCGCTTACACTCTACTCTCACACTTAAGTGTGGTGTTTGCCAACTGTGAGGCGATCGTTGTTTCGCTGACTTCATCCGTTTCGGACTGACTGGCTGGCGAGGACGAACCGTCGCTCGTATCATCGGTGCCCTTCCTCATGCCGGCAACGTTACACGCGGATACGGTGCGCTTCCGCGGGTTGTATTTAGGCGTAGACTCACAGGAACCGACCCTACGAAACGCGCGTTGCACATCCGGATTACTCTCAAGAGTAGATGACTGGCTGGACGGCGGATGCGAGTACTCCGAGGTGTTCTCCTCGTCAGAGGCGAGGACGCGCTTGATATTTACCGCAGTAGAAAGGGTCGGTTTCGAGCGGCGGTGACGACAGCCTGGACCGATCGGTCGCCTTGCAATACTAGAATAAAATAAAGAATGTTGACAATTTTGGAATGATTTTTATACTTCTAATGTTAACACAGACACTTATAGTAAAGTAAGTTTGTGAAAGGATGTACAAATTAAAACATTTCTTTTTGTTTAAATATAAATAATTAACATTTTTTAAAAAAATTATTTTGAGTAGAAGGATTTATTGAACATTATATTTAATGAAATAAAAAATGTACCTTCTTCTTCTAAGCGAATAGTTATAAGAGTAATTCGGATCTTCTCCTTCTTCATCAGACGGGCTTTCTTCTTCGCCCGCATCTCCATCTTCATTGCACATAGCGTCAATTACATCAGTGCCCGATCTTAATTCAGATTCCGTGCTTTTCTCTGATATTTGGCCCTTCTGTAAGTCATCCTTTATCCTTCTAAAACAAGAATATAATCATCTATTTTTATTATTTAAGTCCCAAATTCACATTTATTTTAATAAAATAACTGTTTAAGTAAGCAAAAAAACAGTTTAAGCAATTGTATTTAAAACGTTTATAAAAGAATATTGTTTTACATGAAAATGTGCCTTAACTAAATTGCTAATAAACCACCAAAAATTTTATTTTGAAATTAGTTTTTAAAAAGTTACCCATGGGACACGACGTTGCAACAGTTGCCGTTGTCCATGGGTGAGACAAGCCTGTTAGTGTTGAGTATCTCGTTGACCTTCCTGTCTAGGGTTTCCAGAGGATCGTCGCTACTATCCTTCATCCTGTCACTATTGCCATTAAGCTGGTTGTCGTTGAGAGGTTCGGGACTGGAGCATCGGCTTCCTGGTGACTGTAGACGATGCTGGTACTGCTGCACCTCGGGACTATTGCCATTGTTCGCAAAGTCAAGGGTCGATTTAGGATAAAGACGATTTGAAGACACCTCGAAAATGTATCTCTCTTGAATTGACGGACGACGCTGTTGCTGAAGTTGCGGTTGGGTTTGTTCGTCCTTGGAGAGAGAATCAGTGTCGGTGGACCCGGCTACTTCCGTCTGCGTTTGGTTGTCCACTAGCCGACTGGCTGATATCTCCGCAGCCTATATAAATAAAATTTCATTTGTTTAATAGAATTTATAATTGTAGATGAACTTATTTTATTTAGTTATTATTTACCTCTTTAAGGTAATACATTTGTTAATAAAGCTTACCTTCCGTTCCCGCTGCGGACTGGATCTCGGACTAGAACTGATTCCGCAGCCGGAGCCAACACGTCGGTGTCGGAATTTGCGCTTATTAAAGCTACTGTTGCTAGGTACTACAACTGTTTCGAGTTTGTTAGATTCATTTAACTGCGTATACATGGTGGCTTTTACGGGACTTTGTGGCGAATTGACAGGCGAAGGTGGAGATGTTGGACTCGATGATGAGAATTGCATCGGGGTGTTGCGTCGACGATTTATCTGGCATTTTAGTAAGGGATGCACCAGACGTTTCTTACTTTTATTGTGGCCTGATAACTGCTCTCGTCTTAAATGAAATATCAAGTTAGTGTATCAAGAAATTTTGACTGGATAAATTAATTTCAATGAAATTTTTAAAAATATGTATAAAAAATAATTTGGAGTAGTTACCACAATTTTAATGAGATTTACTTTCAATCTACTGATCACAGTTCGAAAAAATGCACTTACTTCATCACATCCTTTTCTCGCTCTTCTAGTTGCAATAAAACTGCGCTCAACTCCATATACAGATTGTTGGTTCGCTCCAATTTCCGTTCGTAGTGCTCTCTGATGTCTTGAGCATGTCGTAATTCGTCCTCACGGCGACGTATCAAGTCCGCTTCGAAACGAGGACTACTTGAATTGTCACTTTGGATTTGTTTCATGTGCTCTCTGATTTCTTCTTTCCACGTTTGCTGTAACAGATTACATATTGCAGTTAAAAAAAGGCCTTACACTTGATAATAAATGTGTAATAATTGCAATTAATAAATATAATTGCCTTCAGTTTGTTAGAATTTGAATTAAAAAAAAAAAAATTGATAATAATAGAAACATCATTTATAAAATTTTTGTTTTAATTTAAAATTTCTACCTGAGCTTTGAAAAATTCAGCTTGCGTTGTATGTTCAAGATCCACAGCAGCTATGTCTAAATGCATTTCTATTTGCTTGAATGATGGTCTATTTCGTGGCTTTGCAGCCCAACATAGCTCAACCAGAATCTTATAACCATCTGGACAGGTTTTGGGAATTGGCAGTCGAAGTGAGTTGTTGCCTACTCCATACATTATTGCTGACGAATCTACATCTTTGTAAGGTATTTCACCACTGAGAAGCTCCCATAATACTACGCCGTACGACCTATTAACATTTAAAATTATTTAAATTTTTTATTATATTAATATAATATAAATATAGGAAGAATATACAGGAAAATATAGGAAGAACATATTTTGGAAAAATATTGATTTTTTTTCTTACCAAATATCTACTTTTTCTGAACAAGGTTCATTTCTGATTATTTCGGGCGCCATCCATGCAACCGTTCCGGCAAAAGTCATTCGTGTGCTTTTTTCGTTCCATTCACGACTGGTTCCGAAATCGCTTATTTTTACAACATCATCTCGTGCAATCAAAACACTAAAAACGATAAAAGAAATTTAAGTAAATGAATATTGATTTACATTTGTAATTCAAGAAACTGATAAGAATAATTGAATTTAAAATTTTTTAAGTATTAAAAATAGATCATACTTTGGACTTTTCAGATCTCTGTGAATTATTTTGTGATCATGTAAGTACTTCATGCCAACCGCAATTTGTTTGGACCATGACCACAGTCTAGGAGGTGCGACAACTTCGCCTGTTCTTAGAAAATCGTACAGTGGCCCAGAAGGACAAAATTCCATTATTATACAATAACATGGAGCTTGTGTGCATACTCCCCTAAAATTTTAAAATTTAGATAGTAGTTTCTTAATTTATTATTTATTATCGTTATTTTATAAATATATTTTATTGAAAGGAAATAAAATAAAAACTAAATCAATGACTTTTGTATATATGACTTTAACTTACTTAAATTGCACAATATTTGGATGATTTAATTTCCGAAGATGTCGAATATCAGTCTCACGAGGTTCTCTCACTTTTTTAACAGCTACAATTTCTTTTTTTAATTTTCCACTAAAAACTGCTCCTTGAGCACCAGATCCCAACCAGTGAAGTTCGCTAATATATTCAAATGGTATTTCCCAATCGTCAGCTGAAAGTAACAAAATAAATTTGTTTACTTGTTTTAATGACAGTTTTTGTTTTGAAACTAAAAATTCATTGTAATTAAGTTTGAAAACTTTAAAATCATACAAATAATTTGAAAAACAATTTAAATAATTGTTAAATAATATAATTAAAACAGTTAACTAATAATAAAAGTTGAAAACTCACTTTGGCCTTTGATTTTTTCTCCAGATGTAACTTTATAAATTAGATTACGAAAATTTAAAATTACTGGTTGCATACATCCTGCAATCCATGAAAAAGTTCTTTGAGAATATACCGTGTCAGGTGCAATAGTTGCTTTGGTTGTAGATTCACTGGAATCTGTATTGCTTTCTGAATTAATGTTACTGCAATTTGGCATTTGAATTCTGTGTGATACATTGAGTACTGAGTCACCTGCTACAGTACTAAGATGTCCCAATTCTTCTTGAATGCACATCATGCTGAAATAAATAATAAAATATGTTTAACATTTTATTGATTACTTTTATTGGTTACTTTTATTGATTTTTCTTTTAACTTTAAATTCATATTGTTCAATCTTAAAATATTTACATTTTGCTTCGTAACAATCAGTACACTCTCAATAATTATTATTTTTAGATTACTACTAACTTACTTCATCACTTAAGCAAACAAATTAATTCTTACTATTTGCAAGCAAAGTTTTCATAATATTTACTAAGTAATAAATATTAAGATTTTTATTTTTGCCAAAATACTTCATGTTTGATAATCAAATGTTTCTTTTAATTGTGAGAATTATATATTTGAATAAGTTTTTTATCTAATTGCAACATAAAGTTATTTTGTACTATCAAGTAATTTTCTGTAAATGATAAGACTATAATTGAAAGTAAAATATAAAAAATGTATGAAATAAATTTGTCTACATCAATTTCTATCATCAAATCTACTTTTATATAGTATTACCATTTTTATTTCAAATAAAAATTATTGTCATAGAAATTGATACAGATGTGCACATTCTAAAAGTTTCATACGCAATACATAATTGATTGTTATGAAAACTTGCTTATTATGACATGATAATCAACACTCTATATCACATAAATTCCAGAGACACGACCCTCTGTAAAAAAATCTGTCATGCTCCAACAATCGATCTCTAACACTTTTCATCCAACATCAAATCAATGTCTCACCCACTCTCAAGGTCTCAATATACTTAAAAACCTACACATAAATCCACCAACAAAGTACCGCAACATCCCTCTGCTCTATCACCCCTCGATCAACTCACCATCTTCACTCGAACACCCAGCCTTATCACCGAATTCTCCCTCTTGCAAAACCATCACAAAACAAAAACCAACCACAGATCAGCCTCGCTCAACAACAACACTGCTCCGCAGAGCTCAAACCTCACCTAGTGGCTACGTTGGCGTTGGCCAGAGCCTCCTCTCTGCACTCCTCCGTACCCTCAGCTTTCCTGAGGAAGAAGCGCGCAAGCACCATCCTACCGCGCTTAACATATGGGCAGAGAAAGCAGGAGAACGTGCTGAACGTTCCGCGGGGAAGCGAGGAAGCCACCGTCTTTTCAATCTCAGCCCACGACTGAAGCTTTCCTCATCCGAAGTCGCAGACCCGACCTCGTCTCGTTTTTCTCAACGGCGAGACTTTCGCACGACCAGAGAGAGATAGAGAGCTACGCCGCGAGCGCCCGACGGTCGACTGATGCCTTTTTCTCTTTGCGAAGTCGAGAGCGCGCGACGCGTTTTAGCTTCGTCTCTCTTTAATCGCGGAGGTAAACACGAGAGGAGAAGAGAGACGGGTGCATATGCGCTGGACGCGTATAAAAATACACTGGTTGCCGAGCATTTTCGAAGCTGCTGGAGCTTCCTTCCTCGTTTTTTTTTCTTGTTTTTCTGCACTTTGGGCTTTTTTCGACGGGATGCTGCAGTGCCAGCGCAGGAGGTTAGTTTAGGCTTCTCGTCGAGACTGGCGAAATTTTTTTAGACATGCCGTGTCTGTGACCTGTTTGCATGTGTGCGAGAGTGCCTGTAGGCCTGTAGGTGTTGTTGATGCGCTCGATTTGGGAATATAACTGAAAGGAGAGAGAAAGAATGCGCTTTTACCGAGGACAGTGGAATTTCATTGAGGTTATGTTCGGACGGTTTATAGTATTGGTGTGTATCTATACAAGCTATGTTAGTGTCTATATTTAAAGGGACGCGGCGGACAAAAAAGTGGTAAACACTGGTTAGAGGGTCGACAGAAATTGAGTTAATCTACGGGTTTAGTGCAATTCACAGCGGACTACTTTGCTGACAATTCATAGACGGTATCGAAACAGCTTTGAACGTTACGTACTACTTATAAGTGTCCTTCCGATTTGAAGGTTAGAAAAAGGGCTGCGACTCTCGGGGCATTTAAACCGCTTCGTCTCCTAAATCGAGCGTGATATAACTATAGTAAATAGCAACATTGAGCTAAATCGGTCTGTATACACTTGAGATAAATGCGATTCTTCAAGATTCGATAGTTTTTAATTGTACTATGCAAAATTGAAGCGCGCGCAACTAACACCCACGCAAGAACTTTCGCGATTATCTCGCGCGCATACTGGCATCGTACGATGGGTTTACATTCACGTAGGTACTGTTTGTCTCTATAGCAAGGTGCCATCGATTAAATGAGAGAGTAAGTGTATGTATGTGCAATTATGTACGTGTATATAGGCACGTAGAGAATTTGCAGGCGCAGATGGATAGGTTAGGTCTGGTGTTAGAATGATGAAATAATTGAAAATTTCAGAGATGCTTTGTTTCATCTTCGTTTTTGCGTGTTGCGTTTATTGGACTGCGTGCACTAGATAGTTAGTTGTTGGTCGGGTGGAAGAATTGTAAATTATTGGGCTTGTTGTTTCGTTTTTTTTTTATTGTAGTGTTTTTAATTATATAATTCCTTGATGGATTTGACTGTGTTCTACGTAATAAATCTATTACTTAATACTTATGCTATTAAATTAATATTTGAAGTTTGTTTTTTAATTCAAAGTTTATTAAGTAAAAGATTAAATCGTATATAAGCAATTACATTAAAATGCATTTTTTCTGAAGATAACTATTTATTTATTTTATTTATTTCGTACACATTAATAAGAATTTACATAAACAGAGTTTAAAAGATGTTTATAAAATTATATCATTGTTATTTACAAACTTATCATTGGTATTTAATCACAAGCTGGATCTTCTTACTCCCATCACTGAATCAGTTCCCAATCGCACAAAATTCCAACCCGATTTATTTCCTATTTCCAATCACCTCTAATCTAATCGTCACTTATCACCAAAAAAATCCATCATCCTCTCATTCCAATTTCCAAAAACAGATCACCCGATCCAATCCAATCCAACCAACCAGCCAACCTTCTCGAAGACGCTTTGTCAATTCAGCTTGGCGCACGCACATTTCGCAGGTGGCTGCGTACACACCACACACATACACTCTCCCATGACGCCTGCGTATTACGCCAGCTCGTGTGGCGAGGATCACGCGCGGAATGCGTAATTACCTACTTATGGGCGGATTTTTCGCGTGCGCTCGCGAGGCAAATCTCCGCGCGCTGATTTTGCCCGTGTACATATATGGTCGAAAATTTGATAAAACTCGCATAAACCTCCTTTTTTTTATTCTCGCTTTTTACGTAACCGGAAATTCTCCCGGGTTTGTTACTCGAGCTAGATGTTTGCGCAGTTCGAGATAAAGTATGCAAGCTGTAATTTTATACTTATTTGATGAGGAATGTGTTTCTGCGCGATTTTAATCTTATGCAAATAGAATAAGTTTTCTTTGAAAATTATTGTAGGATTATGGGCTGGTATTATAATGTGCGTCTTGGGGGCATGAAATCAAGGAGTGCGGGTGATAAATTTTTTAAGCGTCGCAGATTATCTTACGCAATTTTATTATTACAACTTGTAGTGTGTATGTGTTTTTGTTTATACTTAACTATCGCAAAACATATTCTTGTTTGAGTGCACTATCTGAACTTTCTTAAACTGGAAAATCCAAAATATTATCCGAGTCTCAACAAGTAAAACAGTTAGTTGAAAATTTCCTAAAAATTTTAGCAAATCCCAAACAAACATCCATCTCACTCTCAATTAACCACGCATCCTTAAAAAAAAGCCACAATCCATCCTTTCCCCGAAAAAAAGATTATAAAGGCCCATTGTCGCTGAAAGCGAGCGTAACGCTCGGAAAACGGCAAAGATTCAGCAGGCGCATCCGGAGACATTGAGCGAATGTTTTTGCACGTTACGTGCCGATACCGAACGCAGCCAGAGCGAGAGAGAGAGAGAGAAAAAAACTTTTATCGGCCGCCACGGTCACGTGTTTATTTAACCGTACGATCGTTCCGTTTTCTCGCGAACTAGCACCAGTTTGATGCGCGCTTTTACTACGATGCGCGCGGCGATTAAAATATAAAACATTGTTTTACGATTCTTTCTTTCTTTTTTAAGAAAGAGATGAAAATTGGGGTACGTTCCTTTAACGGAGTTGTTTACAAAGTGTACATCGAGGTGTATTGCCTCGGGGGGCCTTGGGGCGGCTCGAGATTTATGAACGTGTGTTTTTAACGCGCAACGTTTTACCTTAACCCATTTTGCGCTCGGAGCGGCTAATGTCCGTTAAATCTTTTATTTATTGTCAAACTCGCCTACTTTGGTCTGCCGTAATTTTTGCCTAGCGCAGAGCGCGCGGAGGTTTATGATTTATTTTAAGTGCTGGCTGCATGCGCGCGCGTTCACCTACATTTTATTTGCCGGCAATCGGTTTGCGGATTGCAAGTTTTCTCTTGGGTTATTTATAATTGTTACTTAAGCTTTTGAGTGATTTAACTAGTTATTCATGCCTGCGATTGGTTGGGTTTTTAAAAATTGTGATTACGGGGAAACATTATGAAAGACGGTCGATAAAAAATGTTGCTAGGAGAAAATGTAGGATTGAGGTGAGAAGTAGTATGAGGAGCCTTATATGCCGGTTAAAAAAAGAGTTTTGATAAAAAACGCTGAGTAGTTTGCTCTAGCGCTGGGACGTCAATGAAATTTAATCACGTGATTTGACTGGCTGTGTAGTAGCAAACCTTGCCATGATTTATTGAAAATACTTTTACCGCATTGTCACCGCTATTTTTACTTAAACCTGTGGATATCCCCGGATCACAGTGAACTTTACTCAATAATTACTCGGATTCATGATCAAAACTTTTCTTAACACAACGATCCTAATATTTAAGGATTGCAGACGCTTATATATATAGATACTATTTAATCAATCCCTCTCACCATCCTCAACCAACCATTTCAAAACCACTACCTCTCCACTTAGAAAAAAAAAAAAACAAAAAAAAAACGTTAAATCAAAGAAACTTTTTGCACCGCTCCACGCTTACGCTCAGCCCACCCGTTATAAAACTCGCTGCACACGCAGGACCCTGAGAGCATCCGCCGTGCGCTGCGTCCACCTAGCGCGCAGGTGCTTATACACACGCGCTTCTCTCTTTCTTTCTCGGACCCTGACGAGCTTCTAACTGCGTGAGCGTTTCCTTTTTATTTTTTGCGCGCTCGCCATTCTCCTATATACTCTCTTTCGCTTTTGTCCCGCTCTTTTTGCTTGTATAGGTGTGTATATATAGGTACCTGTCGCGTTGCTTGTTTTTTTCAGCGTGCTGCAGAAATCGAGAGGCGCGGATTTTTTGCTAAGGTTTTTTTAATCGGGTTGGGGCGAGTGTTGTTTGGTCTCCGGTTGCAGGAGTTTCTTGCTTGCTGCTGTTTGCGTTCTAATTTCCGAGCTGATAAGGGCGCGAGTCGTGTGGAAGCGGATTGTATGGGATGGAAATGGGAGATCGTTTTGATTTATTGCTACCTTTTTTTTTTAATGGTTTTCTGTTTTTAATGGGTTATAAAGTAAGCTTTTATCTAATTATATCATATTCATCCAAAACATCAGTTATTAATATATTTAATGCTAAAACTCAAATATCTCGATTGCATCAAACTAACGCTAAAATTTCAACCTCGCCGTCCCTCCACACACCAGCGCCAAAAATCCTCAACGATCCCTCTCCCCCAGCAACCGTCAAAACAGCCAGCTACATCCTCGTCTCCTCGTCGCAAAAAAAACACACACGCGCTCTCCTCTTTTATTCCCCCTCTTTTTTTACGCTCCTCTCTTTTTCTTTTCTCCTTATAGTTTCCCCTCCTCCTCTCGCAGAACGTTTTCACTCCTCAGCGCAAGTTAACGCATATACGCGCGCCGATTTCCAGAGAAGGGATCAAGGCCAGCTGGGAGTTACCAATCGCATTTGGCGGTTCCTCCCGCGTATATAGCCAGAGAGCGAGTCTTCCTCCTCCTACCTCTCGTCGGGCCTTGAGCGTCTTCGCTTTGGCTCTCTGGCTGCGTGTATTATGATAATTATGCGAGCTAAAGGCTGTGTGGATGTTTTTGGATGGGTATACTTTTGTGTGTGAGAGGAAGAGAGGGAGGGATGAACTTGCAGCTTTTCGCGGTCGAGGATGGCTGGAGTGTGAGTGGGGAGTTTTATAGGGCTGTTGTGTAACTTGGAGGGTTTTGGTTGTTTGCTGCGGGGACGTTTTGGGTGGTTTGAGAGAGTTTTGTGGGCGGGGTTTTTTTGGGATGGAGACGGAAAGTAGAGGTGGTTTAAAGGGCAAAGATGGGTAGAGGTCGATGCGGAAAGTTTTTATGATTTCTTCTCGGGTGTAATAATTTTGTTGGTGAAGGAAAATCGATGGCCGTTGAATGCATAAGTATGCAGTGGCAACGGTCTTAGGTCAAGTGTAATATTTTGCAATAATTTCTAGAGATGAGTTGTGGAAAGAGATATTTGTCCGAGATTACGAAAGAAAGCGAAAATCAAAGTTGCCCGCACGCATTTATGTCAAACTGCTGTGGAATCCTATCATTCCTGTTCAATAAGGAATTCAAAAGCCAATATCATAATCCAGCTGTTAATCCACGCACCTCTTAACAACCCAACCATCACAAATCACACCAATATTCTTCTATATCCCATCTCTGCATTCCATTTCTATATCACTCTCAATCAAAACCAAAAAAAAAACACAAACCTAAAAACTTCTTCAACCGGCGCCGCGTAACCCACTTCTCTCATACCCAGCACGCGCAAACTTTCAAAAATACATCCACACCTGAGCATCAGCATCGCACACACGCACACACCTTGCGGTTTCACATCGCACATATTCCAGCCCCGCACACATCTCCCTCACCTGCTGGTAAAAGTTCCCGGCTGGCTGCCAATGGTTTGAAGTATACCTCCGCCGTCCTGGCCGGCGCTGCTCTCACGCCGGTCCTCGCGGTGCTCGAAGTGGCCGACGTCGACGACGTAGGCCTCCGGCTGCCCGACCATTTCCGTTTCGGCTGGGGTGCGCATCGTTGCGTGATGCAGCGAGCCGCCGAGCTACACGGACGCGCTCCCTTCCTGTAACAAAGGTGAAATGGGATTTTTTAATGCTTGGTGGATTTATTTTTTTGAGAGAATTGCAATGTGTGGGAGATATAGCGTTTGATGTCTTTTGGGGATATTGGGACTGATGCGCTGTTGAAAGGGTTTTTAATAAAAGAGCAGTAAAAGAAGTACTGTATTTGGTTTAATCTGTGCTATCAGTTAGCTGTTTAAAAATAAACTTAAGACTGGAAAAAAATTTGTTTTCACAATAAAAGTTTAATTGATTGAATTACAAATTTGTCGAATTAAAAAAGGTTTAATTGATTATAAGCATTTCTATTAAGTAGTAAATAATTTTCTCAACCTAAAGAGACCATTGTCATAGCTTAGCATAATTGCATTAAATCCGCATTTTCCTCTTTCAACACTACGCATCAGTTATAGCAACTTTTCCCAAACTAAATAAGTCCCAGGATTAAAGTCTCGTTATTATCTTGCAGCATCGGAGGTAAGTATAATTACACACGACGTTAAATAAAAAAAAAGAGGAAAGAGATCGACGATGCGCGACCCAGATTGCAAGAAGAGCAACGCGGAGCGTGGGAGGAAAAGCAGCGGTAGAGGATATATTAATTTCTGGCGCAAAGGCATTCCAAACGTGACGCCGGATTAATGCTGGAGAAAAAGCCACGAGCTACTATATGCATTTTTTGCGAAAGGAGAATATTGGCGGATATGAGCCTAGGAAAAAAAATTTAATTTTAGAAGGTAGTTCAGAATTTGTTAATGTTTTTGGCTTACGATTTTAAATTAATTATATAGTGAAGAGGAAAAAAATCTTTTTTTTTTTAAGATTTTTACTGGTTTATTTTGCATTGTGAAAGGATTTGAAGTAGTTTTTAGATGAATGAGATATTATGCTAATGTATAAATATTAGTAGTGTAATCTATTTTTAATTCAGTGACCGTTATGACATTAATATACTTTTTTTAAGCATCTTAGTGTTGCAATTTTGTCTTCACACGTGCAAAATTTTAACTTCGAAGAAAGAAAGATATTCATCATACTAAATATTTTTTATGAATTTAAGTAAATTATTTTTTTCCTAATTGATATAAAATTTGATAAATGATAAGGACAACGATATACGATTTACAATTAAATGAGTTAAATTTAATCTGTGCAAAAATCTGTAAAATATTCCTTTCCACGCCACAGCACGACAAACTAAGTGTAAAACATAAATCCGCGCTCACTCACTAAAAAATCATCTACCAACATTAAATCAACCAACCTGCTTTAATTATTACCAAAACCCTCGCGCGAAACGATAAATTTTCTCACTACACAAACCGCCGTCTCCAAAAGCCGCGCAGAAAAGCGCATGTATTTCTGGGATTTGTTTTTAGAGGAACGATAAGGATCTTTGAAAAAGAAAGAAGCAGAGAGCGGAGAAAAACGAGCGCAAGAAAAAAGAGCTACGCGCACAATCGCGCCTCGTATGGTCTATCCGCGGTAAAAATAACCTCGATCCGCGCGCATTTTTACGATGTGAAAGTCTGGAGCACGCGAAACGGTGCAACGCGAGCTTCAGGGCCGGCCTGCTGTGTACGCATGTGTATGCGGCGCGTGTACATACATAAGGGGGGCTTATACTGCAGATAGATGATATTTAGCTTCGGGCTTTTAGATTTTTATGAGGGACTGGGTGCTTAGAATGTGGGACTTGTTTATGCGATTGGAGTGAGGCTGTGGGATTAGAGTATTGCATAAATAATTAATGGATATTGAAGATTTGTTATTGGATTTTTAAATTTTTATGGATTTCTAATAAGTGTGTAATTAATTAGTGTGTGTAGGAATTCGTAAAAATTAGGCATATAAGTTTTTTAATTCGAAACTTGAGCTAAAAATAAACTGTACCGTTATATTTTAGTATAGTCAATTATTTTTATAATTATTAGTTTAAGGCGAGAATATTTTATACACCTATAAATAGCTTACATTTTTAAATACTATTTAATTAATAATTTATTCAACATGTTTCCCAACCTACAATACTTCATTCAAACCAACTTCTTCACAATTACTTATATAAAATATCCAATATCGATCCAAACATTCCTCTCCAAACGCAAAAGAATAAAAAAACCCAAGATCTCCTCAATCCCACAATGAGAATACCTTCCAAGACTCACTTGACCACCGGCTCCGTCCCCCCATCGATACGTATGCATAAAGTGTGTATAGCACGCGTAAAAGGGGGAGAAAACGAAACCGTCGGAATGCTCAGGTGGCACACGGTTGAGCTGCCTGACTAAGCGCTACGGTATGTCGCGCGCTGGCATACCGCAGTCTTTTGGGATCGCCATAGGATTCTTCTCGCCGCGTTTCATCCGAGCCTCCGAAAATCGGTTGTGTGTATATTAAACGTGTGTGTGTATGCGGGTGCAATGAGTTTCGGAAAGGTTAATTAACTGGAATTCCTGCGATGTTAGTCTTTTCGGTGGTTTTTGGGCTGTGAGGTGGGTATAGAAAGATGATTGTGTGACAGCGTCGTTAAATGTAGATTTTTTCTTTTAATTTCTGGTTTGATTATACGTTTCAAAGAAAAGTAATACCATTAATAAATATCAATTTGCTAAAACAATCTTTCAAAACTCCCTGAACACAAGCACCAAAGCACCTTCTCCGAAATTCCGAATAAACCACCCACATTAACTGGAAATCCACGTGAATCCATCCCTATAAAAACCAAGCACGCATACACCCACCTTCCGTCTATATCCACAAGCAAAACGCGTCTCGCGAAAACTAATCCACCCCCGCAAAGGGGCGCCTTAAGGGCCGTGCGTGAGGCGCCAAGATACGAAGTTTCACGGCACGGAGAGCCTGAGTCACTCGTCTACCTTGTCTCACTAATCAGTCGGACGGGATAATATGCCGCTGTTTTTTCGTGCGAAGGGTGACGGTACTTGGTTTTTTTTTAGGTCTTTATTTAAGATTGATGGGTAAAGGGAGGTAGTGTGACGCGCTCGTGTTGATTTTTCGGGAGGGTTGTTTTCGCTGTTTTTCGGGGAGGGGAGGGAGTGTTGATGTAAGAAATTTAAGTATTGGAACATTTTTAAAGTTATTATTTTATTTAATTTATTGTTTTATGTTTGGGAGACGTGTAATTTTTGCCCAATGAAATAATCTTAGTCGAAAGTTTTTTAATAACATTTTTCCTGATATTTTATCAGTATTCACTAACGAAATGGGACAAGGATTAAATATTTTTAAGTGCTCAATAATCAGAACTGTTTTACGTGCGAATTTATGTACACGTCAAAGGTCAGCGAAATAAATAAAAATGATGGAAAATTAACTCTGCTAAAGTACAAGACGGCAACGCTCATTAATAAAAATGTTAATGACCGCGCGGAGGCGGGTTTCCCACAATAAAAATTATAACGATTCTGTTTTCTGGCTCTGTTGAGATTTTAGGAATAATTTTCTTTCTTTCAAATTTGTGAGAATAATACTTATGCTTTATTGAGTTTTTATGAAATTTAAAGCCATCAAGATTTTAAGAATCAGACAAAGCATCACATTATAAGTAAACCTTAAGTTCAAACATTAAAGTTAAATCCAAAATCAAATTAATTCAATATTATCGAATAATAATAAAACATCGAAAACCTGAACAACAATCCACACAAACCCCCGCGCTCAATAAACGTTCATACCACAATCCTCCACGGTCAAAAATCGCACCCATCTCCCATACATTACATCCATCCTCGAATCGGCCATAAAGCCGCGTCCTCCTCAATCTCAATACGCATACATAAAAGGCCTCGTAAACAATAATTTAAACTTTCCCCCCTCTCTCTCTCTCACTCTCGGCGTAACTTTAACGGCCTCCAATAAAAACGCGCATGACGCTTCCCGCGCCTATAAACAGGAAAATTCTCTCTTTTGTCTATCTCTCGGTGCGCGTAAGCATTTCCCAGTAACGTGTCCATCGAGGGGAAGATGGATACTTTCTCGTGGGGGAGAGGTGAAAAACGGTCTCTGCTCGTGCGAGAGAGCAGCTCACCCTTTGCGCGTTCCGCTGAGCACTCGAGAGGGGCTGCAGGAATTATTGTACGTATGAATTGCGTTTTTATGGCGTTTTCTCGAGCGTTATGCCTTTATTTCGATGAGCGTTAAACTTTTTTTTTCGGTGTAGTTGTGAGTTTGGTGTTTTATTTTATACACGAGATTCGCGTGGGGTTTGATGTGGACGGGTGGGGATGAAGGTTTAATAACGGTGTTGAGTGGATGGTTAATCGATTTTGGTTTATGGCCTTGGACGTAATTTTGATATAGCTGACAATGGCGATGACAGTAATGGGAATGAATTGGGGATCCGTTGAGCGTTAATTAATATACGTTAAAATAATTTAATTCATTGATGCAAAGTTTATGCATATGCATACTTAAAGTGTAAAAATGTTGTATTTCATGCAGGGAGACGACTGTATTTTCTACTAACCAAGGAACAGAGTCACAATCAATAGAAAAATGGCTATGTTGTATGTGGTAAAAATTGATAAAATTCTATCAAATTTTGCTAGAACTATAGTAAAAATTACTATAATTCTAAGAAAATTTCGAGCTGTACCATAAAGATTTTTCTCTTATTTCCCACTCTACCTCTTCGTTCCTAATTTTTAATAAATCGTTTTCCCTGAATTACCATAACATCCTTTCTCATATCAATCCAACATTTATTTCTATTTTACAAAGTCATCAAACCAAATACATTAACTCCAATCTTATTCTGCAAAAAATGCACGTAACAATAGACACCATCCCCCATCACACCCCACCCTCTCTTCACAAGGTAAACCATCTCATCCCCAATTTTTCTCATCTCCACAAAACTCTCATCTCAACTCCCATTGATAAATCCAGAACCCTCCATATCATCCCTGCATTGATGATTTTTACGCTTGTTTTTCACCCTTTTGTCAGAATAATTCCCCCCCCCCCCGCCCGCCCCCCTCCCCGTTCTTCTTTGTGGTGGGCGCCCCCCCCCCCCCCCCCCCCCCTAATGTGCTCATTTCCGATTCGCGCGGGCCGATCAATCTCGCCTCGCGATGATGGGAAATCCCGGGAAAGCAGATTTGTCCGAGGATGCACGTGCTGATGGGGGAAGGTCAGTGGACCGGCTTTTGTTGTTGTGATGAGCGCGTGCCGACAATGTTTTATTCTTACTCTTGGATGTTTAGGAGATTTTGGATTTGTGTTCGTTTGGTTAAGATTTTAGTGTGCTTTAGTTTTTTTTTTGTTTTTTGTAAAAAGTTTGTATTAGGGAGCTTATGTTCTGGTGTGTTGTAACATTCGACGTGTGGAGTAATTGATGGTTATATTGAGAAGTTTATTTTAGAATGATTTGCAGCATTTTCGACTGTATTCTTTTGAAGAGTCATGATTGGTACAGTGAAAATGTGGAATGCATTATGGCGTATTCATCAATTCAGTCAATGAAAATCGTACTAGCTAAAAAGTCTGAACTGCAGGATTTATCGAACTTTGAGTATCACCGCGTATATAATGTATAAAAAATTGGATATGTATTTCTATTACCTTGTCTAAGAGTATTTAATTTTATTTAATAAGAGTATGACTCATAATGTTTAGCATAATTTAACGAACTTAAAATATTAGCAAATTCTCGGAAAAAAACTAAGCAGCTTATCACTCTTAGTCAGTTAGTACTCGACTTTGTATTAATAACCTATAAACACGCATATTAAATTTTCACAATATGTCTATACAATTAACCTCGTTAAAACTAAAACGTTTATTTACATATATCTTTATTACACATTTGATAACAAATTCTCTAATCAACGCAACAATTACATTAACCCACCACGAAAACAACCACGATTATCGATGCGCATACCGGAATTACCTGAGCAATTACGAAAGCCTGTACTATATCATCGAAGGGTTGACCACATTCTTAACTCAACCGCGCACCTGGGAAAATAAATTACCGCTGCCAGCTCATCTTTAATGCGATAAGCGGCCCGTCGATCGCAAGCGCAACGACTTTATAAATACTTAGGTAATACATTTTTTTCCTAGGCAACGTGCGTCGTCGCGCATATCTAAGGAATTCGATAATGTAGGAATTATAATATTTCCTCGCTATTTTCCTGATTAGCGCGCGCTGAATTTGCGAGTGCACGTACTGCTTTACGTTCGAGCGCATTCTTGGCATTCTTGGTAATAATTAGCGCGACGAATGTTCACGATGGATTGCGTAAGCGTGCGCTTAGAAAAATGTATTTTTTACAGTCGTGATAAAGGTAATGTTTTAAAATTGGTTATGACTACTTTGCCGAGATAAGTTTTGAAAGAAGAATGTATCTATTATATTCCCTTTGAATGTATTATATGTATATTAGTGGACCATTTTTGGTTTTTTGCTGATTTAATAGGAGATTTTATATGCAGAACGAGTGTTTGTTAATTTAAAAGAATATGTAAACATCGAGTTTTTTTGTATCTAAATTTAGTAGTACGCCTACCAGCTGATACGATTGTAATTGTGCGTCACGTATTTTTCTCTACTATAGTGATATATAAAGAAGCTATAAGTATATAATTTTATTGAGTTTTACATACAGCGTCAATAATTCTGCAATAGTTTCGTCACGGTTGCGTCACGTATGTTCGACTTTTGCACGTCGCTATATCTGACTTAATTTCTAGTAAAATCATAACAAAGAAAAGTAGATAAAATGAGTTCACCGTTAAACTGTATATTTATGCTTTGTTGTAATAAATTTGTGCTGTTAAAGAATAAACTTTCTAATATTTTTTTTAAACGCGTGCAGCATTACTTGAAAATATTTATCATCTGTTGATACTGGAAGGGAATGGCATTAATCAAAATACATAAAAACTATATTTCTAAAATTTTGTACATTCTAAATCTGTTTGAATAACAATCAAAGCACAAACATATTATTCACAAATTTCGAATCCTACTACGTACACTAATCTAACAAAATATTTCAGTGCAAGCATCCTTTTCATTTCTCCCATCCCCATCACCTCACCCCGTCCAAACCAAACCATATTACCCAACTCCCATACCCTCTCAAAAGAAAAAATTCATCCCAACCCATATATTAATCCAAAAATTTTAATCACGCAAATGCCACTCCAGCGCCCTCACAATCCGCATTTGCATCGAAAGCTCGAGAAATTCTCGCAAGCGGCAAGCTCGAAAGCTCAGCCAGCAGCAGGGCGAGGGTTCGTTCCTTCATTGTAATAGGGGTGTGCGCGTGTAACTCCACTAGGCACAAGTGCACAAGGCAGGGCGGGTGAGACCGATCGATTGGCAGCCGCCTGCTGTGTCTAGGGTCGCTTCTCTCTCTCTTTCTCTCTTGCGTCGTTTGACTTTAAATGTATATAGGAAGGGTCGCTTCTCGTTGCTTATATATACGCTTTCGTCTATCGCTGGAGTATACAGGGAGCATGCGTAAATTCGTCTTCGTAGCGCTTTTCTTTCAATCACCTTTTATCTTTGGATATACGCGTGTGTGTGTGAGTGGGCGTTATGGCTTTATCTTTTACGCGGCCGGAGAGCGATTTCTGGGGAATTCAGTGCTTATTTATGGCGGTCGAGAGATGTTTTGTTACTTTCGTGGAGATGGAGGGACGCGTTCTGTGGAGGAGGGTTTTTATGAGGACAAATTTTTGGATACGGCGCTGCGAATGGTTACTTTAATGTGTCAATAATGTTTGCGTTATATTCTCGCAGATTATAAGTAAAAGGTTTTTACAGTTTATTTTTTTTTTAAATAAATGAAAGATGTAATTAAAAACCTGCGATCTTCCTTTCGTGATTGTAAAGAGGCGAATAGTATGAACTTAAAAACTAAATGTAAATAAGTAGAATTACGAAGCGTACTCTAATTAATTAAGAGTTATGCGTTGGGCGAGGCGATCGATTGATAAAATTATGTAGGGGGTTTTAAGTTTTCTGCCCGAGTTTCTCCTATCCTTTTACAAAAAGATTTCTCTGTTTCTGCTTTTACCGTGCGCTTTTTGCTGTTTATTTGCATTTTTATTTTTTTCATATATTATAACTTTAATTATTTAAAAATTCTTTTATGTACTCATTATACAAGTTTGGTATTTTACGCAGCTTCTGTTTATGTAAACCGTATAAGAGGTGCTAAGACGGAGTTATATGACTGTGAGCGGAAGCTTTCTTTTGATTATACAATTTTGCGCCAACCTTGAACTTACGCTTTGGTCGTACAAACGCGCATTTCTCCGCTGGAACTTTGCCAACTTCAACTTGTTACGATAGAAAATGTAATATAATTTCGCAATTCGAATTAAATTTTGTCTAACTAACTTTCATTAACAATCAAAGTTGGTTTTATTTCATGTTAACAAAACAGCAAGAAAAAACAATAAAAACAATTTTAAACCGTTTTTCATAAATACAATACGTACAAACAATTTTTTAACAAATTATTACAAACTTTTTATTAAAATTTACCAGCGAAAAATGCCGCACTCCCTCTCATCCACAAGAACGAATCAAAATCCCACAGACCCCAGAAAACATAAAACACCATCTTCAAAGCCATATTTCCCACCTCTCCAACCACACCACCACTGTACTCATACAAATCCGCATCTCCGGCGCGTAAGTACCCACCGCCCGGCATGTACACTCGGCTTTTGTCACGCTCGGCGCGCCTCAGCCCCGCGCGCCATTTCCTCCACGATCCGGGGCACAATTTAATTACTATAATTTATGTACCCGCTCTCTCCGGCTCTAGCTGCTTCTAAAATTCGCCACGGCTGCTTGCGGACGTATGCACCCGCCGCTGAAGAGTACAGCAAGTCTCGACTCGTTTATTGAAAGCCGGGGCACACGCGGCGTCTTATCGCGCTCCGGGGATTGATGACCGACGCTCCCGATTTCATCGGGGAGTGTTTAGGCGTTAATGCGCGCAC
>JAPYZA010002736.1:0-16898 GCA_030522685.1 Eupelmus azureus | reverse complement strand
CGCTAATAATCCGACAACCGAATATGATTCTTATGAACTCGGAGGATTTTCTAGCTTGACATTTCATATGTATGATAATCTGGCCAAAGATATTCCTGCTATATATAACGAAAAAAATAAAACTTTGTCAGATACTATACGGAAGTTTTATCAAACTTAATTGTATGCCACTTGAAGTCCTTTATATAAATACTAAATCCAGTAGTTAAAAATTTCGCTAGTAAAAGCGTGAGAACATAATCGCAGCAGTAAAAACTATGTATATAATTACACAAAAACACAGCTCGAGTAGCGCTTAGCGATATCTCTTATACATCTTCATAAGATTGGGCGCGAGGACTACGCGTTAACTGAAAACAAACAGGCGATCTCGATCGCAGGGCACTGGGCGTAAAAAGCGCTCCGAAAGAAAGGGGCCAAGAACAACGGGGAAAAAAGCGCGAGCCGAAGTTTTCAAGTGCTCGTCGAGCAAAGAGTGTTGACGCACTTAGGGCTCGCCTCGGAGGGGATAATAGAAATAAAGAATATAAGGAGCGTTCAGCTAGCGTCATTATACCCTCGAGGCGGCCGTATCGTTTCGCCGCCAGACAAAAGGATGGCCGTTGCGGTATTACAAGAAGCCTCGCTCGTGGCGCGTGTCTCGATCGAAGGACCAAACTCCGACGGTGCGCGCCTTCCCAAGTGCTTATGGCCAAGTCTACTTGCGCGCACGCGGCTTCAACAGCTTCCCTCCCCCCACCCCTAGAAATTCTATCATTTTCTGCTCCTGGTTCTCAGACTGGTAGCGTCCGAGATGCTTCTTTGTGGCCGCTAATGACAACACGTCAGACTCTATTCATTTTTCGGACGCTGCGTGCTTTTATTCAATGGAAGCGCGTATACTGACTTGAGTACTCTTAATGTTTCTTTTCTTCCTCCTGCGGTTATTCGCCGCACTCTGATTTTCGGATATAAATTTTGTTAGCTTTTATTTTTCTTAATCCATTTGATTTGATCATTGATATATTTAATAGACTAAAAAAAGTTTAAAATTTTAGAATACTAAAATTAAAATATTCAAGTAGTTTCACCCACTGAAATAATTTTCGAATAAAATGAAAACCTTAAAAGGCCGACTTAAAATATTTAGCAGGCTGTAAAATTTAAAAATCGTTCGAGCTCTAAAATTTTTTTCCACGAGCCATCTTCTCCTCCTTAGCCCATAACGCCAGTCCCGCAAACTCTCGCACACCTATAATCGCTCTCTTTCTCGCTCGCTGGCTGGCGCGCGCCGTTTGCGGGTATATGGGCACGGTGCGGGGTGCACCCCCCCGAGCGACGATAAATTATATTCGGAGCACGCGGCAGTCCTTTGGGGGGATGTGTACTAACGCCGACTGTACTATGCTAGCCGTGTCCGCTGCGCCAAATGGCACTTTCATTGCACTTGCGCGCGCGATTTTGCATAGCCTTTCTCAGCCGCTCTGCCGCGTGTACGCGCAATTTGTCACCTTTTTTTCCTTTCCGCGCTTTCCCTGCATCGCGAGAGTCGAAAGTCGATATGCGTCGCGGGAAGCTGCGGGAGCGTTCCTTTCTGAATTAAGCGCAGCCGCCTGGCGCGTTATTCCGGATATTTCGCGTCCGCGCAAGTGCTCTTGATATAGCGGGGCTTCTATAGAAGCGCTGAATTTTCGGCTCCGAGCGCGGCTTTCCACCTAATTTATTGCACTTTTATTGCTGCCGCGCGCCGCGCCTCGCCTCTGCTCTCCGAGCGGAAAACAATTTTTCCAATATTGTTTGTTCAACGGCTGCATTATTCGTTACTAGGGTATGAATTATGCGCGAGTTGTTTATTATAGTTGAAAAACAAAAATTGAGTTGCTCCTAATTTTATTGTTGAATTTATTGTTTTTTTTTTTTTTAACTGATTACTAAAATTTTAAAATAAAAATCGCAACTCTTTTTACTTTAACACCTTTTCACTTAAATTTAAAAAATTATATTTTGGAAATGTATGTCCACCCCCGGCTAATATTACACTCGAAATTTCATTCATTTCCAAACGTACAAAGCAGTTTTTTGTTCATCAAAAATTCATCAGGCTAACAATATTAAACGCACCGACAAAGCCAATCCCGCTAAAAAGAGCGTGCGCCCGATGCTAATTTCGCTGAAAAATAGCTCTCGTATAAACAATCGCGTAATTCTCTCCGGCGCATACGGCGAGAGCGGCGATATAACAAATCGACGATCATTTTTATCGGAACGCGCGGAGGCGCGAAACCGAGCGAGCCGCGTAAATCAAGCCGGCCCATAAATTATTAATCGATATGGCCGCTCGCTCTGGAGCCGCTCCGTCCCAAACAAACGCGCACTTTACATCGTTTATCTCAAGGCGTATACCTACAATTTTTACGATAAAGCCACTTGCCGGCGATTCTCCGGGCTTTTGTCTCGCTGCGCGCAAAAGGCGTACATCTGCTTATGTAAATATCAACCAGCGATAATGGGGAATAAGGTACACTTTTTCGCTGGGCGAGTAGCGTAGGGTCCGTAGCGATTTGACGATGCAGCTGCCGCATTGTCATCCGCGCCGCGGGAGTGCCCGGAGATACCTAATGATCCGGCTTGTCCTGGGGCCCCGAATGACTTTTTGAAAGTCTGTCGCTTTGATATTGTGTCCGAGTAGAGGCAGCGTGTAAACGTCCCGATTGTCGCGCTGTACTCGGCCTCGGTGGATTAGGGGATGTTGTGAGAATGCGTATTTGCAGGCCGAGTGCTGTAAGGTATTGTGTGACTCGTGCGCACTCGTGGCTTCGTGTAATTTATGTCAGTCGTTAAACATTTTTTTTAGAGTGGCTCTTGGCTCCATGGCGCATTTTCTGCCGGCAGAGTTTGTATAACTTGATACTTATCTTTATTCGAGCTTTGAACTGAGGCTTGGATAAAATTGATTTGTGACATTTTTTATTCCGTCTAGATAAAACAAGTTCAGATTTGCTAAAAAATGCTATAGTACTTAAATTTGAGAGAAATTGTCGCCGTCATGCTCGCTAATTTGTTTTTAACGAACTTTTAATTCCTCTTTTAAGAATAGAGATTAATCAAGAGAGAAAGTTGAAAATGACGCAAGGATTTTTTCAAAATTACGTTCTACATACTTATTCCGTATAAAGTTGTTAAACCGAAGCACCATCCGCTCCATAAAATCGAAATGAAGCTAAAAAAAAAGAATACAGCGAACACGTTGGGCGAATTCGAGATTTTCGGATGAGCCCCCGGGTGATCGTCGCCGAGGCTCTCTATGTGCACACGCGTATATCTGATCGATCGTCCGTCATCCTTCTTTCTACTGTCTGCCATCCTTTTCTTTTCTACATCGAGCGCGTAAATGCGGAACGGACGCTTTTGTGCGTGGAGATATACACGCGTTGATCTCGATCGTTAATCTCAATTACTTCTTGCTTATCGATCCTGGCTCGTGGACAGTTCTTTACTTTTCTTTGCGCGTTTCTCGCTTCGCGTCTCTCTCAACGCAGCTGGACGATTTCGAAAAAAGGATTTCGTAGCGAGTTAACTCGTGTTTGATTGAGGCTTGATCAAATAGCGTGACTTTAAAGTTTTTCTCTCGCAGGTGGGACGCAGGGAGCTGAAAGGCGCGACCTGCACGTACGCATGCACACTATTGGACGTGGAAGTTCGCTGGATGCTGTTAGTGTCAAAAAGCGCTGGAAAGTTTGCTTCTATCGTATTTTTTAGTCATTAAAATTTTTAGTATCGACTGTTTTTTTGGTACACTTAGTGACTGATAATGTTTAAAAATAATGATAGTTATTGTAAATTTATAAATTTATATAATATTTGACTCTTACGTATATGATGAGATCAAATGATATTTTAAAAATACTTATTGCTATAAAAATTCGCTTATTTTGAGCTGAAAATAAGAAATAATTGTTGATACTTCTTAAATACGTAACTTAATTTATTTAAAGAAAATTTTATTGTAAATCTATTGTTATCAAAGAAATTTTCTTACAGAAGAAGATTCTTATGCAACCAGATTTTTTCTTTAATTGAAAAATCTTTTTGCGAATAAATGATATCTTTAAGAAGTGTGTTTGAATATTTGAGAAGAATCAATATAGAGAAATCTAAGATGCACATTATTAAGGGATATAAAATACTGCTTGTAGTGTATATACGAATAGAGAGCTGATAAGATCAAGCTTGAAGCATTTCTTTCCATGATGTGGTGCCAGAAAATACCTCTAGAAGTCCCACAGAAAAATCCATAATCCGGGAAACTGGAGCCTTTCTTTGCAAAACATATAATACGTAGATTATGTGTACATAGTTTATGAATAATGCGTATACATAATATTTTTACCTCTTACTAACCACTTTGTCAAAAAGACTTTTAAATGACTAGAAAACATTACAAAAACCCTTTCTCTGATTTTATACCAGGGATAGCAGTTTCTTTTTTATTAAAATCCCATTAATGCAAATTGTAAAATGTATATTAAATACGGCAGACACTGTCTTTTTAATAATAAAGATCATTGAAGCTTTAAAATTCATGATTAAAGTACTATTAAAATAAAAGACATGTATTAATACACAATTGACGTATCCTTAATTGAAACTAGAATAATTCAGTAGTCTCTAAAATGTACAGTTCTTTGGTTAAAATATCTCGGCCTACAGCAATGTAAATCGTCAGTCACGTAGAGTACTTAAAATGCCATTCGAAAACGTTTCCACACCTAACTCTTTGAAAATCCAAAAACAGTCATCCTATTGTCCATGAAGTAACCTCAGTATTCGACTCGTCGAATTCGACAGGCAAACGTTCATCTAATACTCACACGGCCTCGAGCGCATCTACATTCTTGCCGGAGAAAAGCGCGTCGGTGTCCTGGTGCCTCGCGCTGTGAATACAAATGTCCGCCGACTCCAATTTCAATCTCCGCCGCTAACGGGCATCGACGTCTGTCTCTTGAGTGATGGCGCCCCAACGAATTATTTATCGATACGCTTAATATCTCTGCGCGCGGTCCGATATTGGATCAGAGATGTGCGCGAATATTTTGAAAAACCTTTTCTTCGAGGGCGAGACGCATTTTTTCTCCAGATATCCCCTACCGGAAGAGACGACGCACCGTATGCTACGCGCGAAAGCTCGATATTGCCGAATGTTTTACGGATTCTGACCCCTTGGCTGCTCGTTTTTTCCCTCGATCTCAGTCGTCGCTAGCAAGCGGTGAAAAATTTATGAGACACTAGGATTTGGGTTTATTATTGATCGAGCTAGGGGATGTAACTTGATCGCGAATTTTCTCGCGGCCTGTTTTCATAAATGTTCTATGAATTGAAAATCGAACTTTGTGGCAGGTGAAACTGGGGGTTGTCTTTCATCGTTTTTTAAACACCTTTAATATATTTAATTTGTTTTATTTTCCCGTGTTTATAGAGTTTGCGCTCATAAAAGTTACCGCAGTATCAGTTTCAGTTATTAAACGAAAGCATATTTTCCTTTTCGCTATTCCTTTCTACATCCCACGGCCACTATCTCCATAGACAATTCTATCAGAAAATTTTCTCGCGCAATAAAACAGCTCGCTTCTCGCAAGCTCCGAAAAGCGTTCTCCTTCCTCTCCTATCGATCCATGTAGAAGATTCCCACTGTCCAGCCTTTCATCCAGCTCCACTCTTAACTCCACACTCGCGCGCATCCTCAAGCTTGCGCGCAAGTTGAGCGTTTTCTTCGCACTCGTAACCCTTCCACTCGGATGATTCGCCCCCACCCCTCTTCCTTCATTTCCAGCTCTATATACACGGTCGAGGCACTTGCACACCTGTTTCTCCTGGCTGGCGGGCTCGCGCTTTATCTCTTTTTGAGCGTCTTCCTCGGGCTAACGCCTCCGCTCCGGGATCCTCGACATTCATCCCACTCTCATACTCGCTGCGCGCCCGATTTCCAAGAGAAGGGGCGCGCCGAACGTGACCTGCTTGTATATGTCCTGCGTAGCCCCTCGCGGTGCGGCTGTGCTTGTGTAACGGTGGTTAGCGCCGTGACGAAAGACTGCCAGAAAAGTCCGAGCAAGCTCGCTGAAGAGAGAAGAGGCGATCGGTATTCGTTCGCTACGAAAAAAGACGGAGCGAGGGCATTCTCCTTCGTTTCTCGGACTCGATCGGGACGAGTATATAGTTACTTTTCCTTTTGTTTTCTAGTCTAGTAGCGCGCCCAGCGCGACGTGCGGCGCGATTTAATCTTCAGGGACAGTTTATGAGCGAGCTGCGCGTGTATACGCGAAATCCGGCGCTCTCTGGGGCCTATTATCCGGACGGTCTATTCTCTTTCTGGATATCTCACGCGCTAGCTGTTCGCGCCTTTATTTTTCATCGGCGCCTGTACGCAGGAAGTTTCACAACGATTTCGAGCTGTGTACGGGCTGTTAATGTTTATAGTCGAGATGTGTATCGGATATGAAGGGAATAAGGCAGCGTTTACAGTGTTGGCATTCTGGCCTTGGCGCCGGGCTACTTATCTTTATTGCATGGTGTTTTGTATTTATTTATGTAGGGTTACGCACGGGAAGCGCTGCGAGGAGCTGGGAAAATTGGGGATGAAATGAATAATTTTTCATTCGATATTTATATCGGAGAATGAACATATTTTTTCATCGTTTTAACGTGCGTTACTCATTATCGTTGTTGTAAATTCATGTATTTTCGCGAGAAATGCTCTGAAGTTAACGTTTAATCAGAATTTATTTATCCAAACATTAGCACTCGTCGTTTAAAGACAATAGCGATATTTAAATTCCAGCTGCTTAGAATATTACAATTTTGTCGAAATTAAAAAAGATTTCCAGAGAAAAATCGCTTCCACGTATTTATATTTAAATTTGATAGCACTTTACCATTGAAAGTAGCTCTTCTGAAAACGTTATGATATTTAGATTTTAATAAAAAAAAAGGGAAGCCAATATAAGCCTCTCGGAACATCCCGCAAAATAGCTCCGTTCTCGCGCATTGATATCCAAGAATCCCGAGCCTTATAGCAATATACGATAATGACCGTCGATCACGACAGTGCCTTGATTAAAAAAAAAAAAGTAGAAGAAGAAGAAAGAAAAGCGAGGTAAGAAGAAGATGTAGTAAAGGACGGTACGCGTTCCCTCCTTCGTAATCGAGCGGCCATTTGGCACGGCTTGGTCCTCTACCCTTGTATATAAAAGGGTCGAGACGAGGGGTGACGCGCTCGTATAAACCAGTGTCATACTCTCGACGTAGTCGGTGTGGCCAAAAAAGAAAGGAGAGAAATGACATTGGCAATTTCGGCATTTAGCTGGCGCGCAGCGGCCGGCAGGCAAGTTTCGTACAGCCCCGGAACTTGAGTCCGCGCGCAACCCTCTTGCGCGCTTGGCCTCGATTTCACAACACGCCAGCTCCTTCGTGTGAGAAATGACTATTCCGAGATTAGTTCGGGAATCAAGAGAGAGAGAGAGAGAGTGCGGGCCCAGGAAACTAGGTGTTCGTGCCGCGTGAAAAATGAGAGGAGGCTCGACGAGCAGAGCTTGCCGACGTCCCCCCCCCCCCCTCCCCCTTTATTAAGCGATCCTACAAGAGCTCGGCTGCGCCCAGACACCCAGCCCGTGTCTTAAGGAGTCGACACTTCTTTTCTCTACTTTCTCGGCCCCTTCTGCCTGTCGTCTTTCTTCTGCGAGCGCTCGAGCCTCTTATCACACTTGCACTTTCCTTCCTCTCTCTCTCGCTCTATGTATCCGTTTCTCTCTTCTTTCAACTCTCTGTCTCTCTTTTCCCCGAGTTTTCTCTTTGTTTTTCCTCATTCGTCGTGAGGAGATGAAAAAAAAAAGATTATCTCGCATTTGGGGCGAGAGGAAATTCATCTTGCTTTTTAAGCCGAAGATTAATTGAATTTATCGCGATTAAGGTGGGGTTAAATAATTTATCTAGCGTTTTTTGGTCAGATGTAGTTTATCAAACTGTTGATAAAGTTTTTATTCATTATGATAATATTGTTCCTAGAAAAGATTTTTATAATTTTATGTTGGTATGATACATAAAACTCATTTTTTAGTTAGATGGTACAGAAAATAAAGAGCTCTGCTCTAGAAGTCTAACAAAAATCAGAGCTAGCTTTTCTTTTGAAATATTTAAAAATGTCCACGCATCTTAATTAATAATTAAACACTTCAGTAATAGGCATCTCGTTTCTTCGTAAATGAAACTAAAAAATCTCAAGTTTTGCAAGTATTTGCATATCCCAAGCAAGATCCGTATAGCTTCGAGACAGCGAGTCCGGCGCCTCCATCCCTCGAAAATTTTCTTCTCCGGTATAGTGTAACGAGCCCAACTTCGCACGTACGCCCAACTATCCCGTAGATGATCGAAGGGATCTCACGTGCTCGGAACACCGTGAAAATCTGCCCCACAGCAAGTTCCTCCCCGGCCCTCTATACACTCACATAGCTATATATATAAGCGTGTAGATATATGAATATACGCTCGCACACTTTGGCCGGGATAATTCGGAATTTGGGAAGAAGACGAGCCCTCCTTTTTTGCTCTCAGTTCCGGCGAAAGCGCTTCATAAATATTTGAGGAGGCCCGTCTGCCATTTTTTCTCCACGGTGCGTGCGCTCGCCGCGTAATATCCCCCATCATCGCGTGCGCGCGGATATGAGAGATGCGCTGCTCTCCCGTCTCTCTCTGCAGGGCTATACGCACGTATATAGAGGGTGGAAAGGAAGGAAGAGGAACGACGCCGCGTGTTTTTGCTGCGTGCGGCCACGACGTCTCGCCTCTATATAGCAGCCGTGAGAGGGTGTAATATTTGCCCCTCTACTTTGCCACTTTGCGCGCAAGCGGCCAACTGGAGATTTATTAATTCATGCGGCGATCGCACGGATTATGAATGCAGATGAGCTGTTGAACGCTACTCCTTAGCTTTTCTGCCTTATTTACACGGATTCTGCTTTCTTGAGAGATGCGCCGAGATTTACGCTAGAGGGATCTAGTGGGCATAAAGTATGATTAAATCGTTAATGAAGAGGCATATTGTAAGCAGTTAATGTCTTGTATTGCTGTGATAAAATTTATCCATTTATTTGCTCTGATTTGAAAAATAGCGCTCTTTTACGATGCAGCCCATGTATTTTAACACTATAGAATCTAATAATTTATTAAAGTTTAATCGCCACTTTACAAACCAGCTAGTGCTTTTACTCTATAACGCTTTTAAAGCTGGCGCCATGTGTTCAAGATATTTTCAAGTCCTGCAATGCATAAAAAAGGCAGTACATATCCAAATTTAAAACAACACAATAACGCCATGCAAATGGCTGTCATCCGAAAAAACAGCGCGCAGCTTCACAGCTCATCACCAGCAGCCGAAGACAAACGCCCGGGCTTGTCTGCGCGGGGAATTTTACATTTCTGCATATACTCTGTGAAAACAAAAAGCGAAAAGCGGGCTGGCGTTCGTGCAGCGGACGGGCAATCAGCTCGCGTTATACAGTGCGGCGCTGGTAACAGTGCCGCTTGCGGGCTTTTCCTTTGGGAGCTCAAGTACTTTAACATGTCGCTTCGTTCAATTGGCCGGCTGCGCGCGCGGTGCGCGTTAATGTGTACCCGGCTCGCGTGTTTGTCGTGCGGCATCGAGTCCCTTTCGTTTGTGCGAATTGCGTCCGGGCAGCGCGTTTCTCTCTATAAATGCAGAGTACCGCTCGGTTGCCCGGACAGTTTCCGTACTTATGTGCGTGTCTAGGAGGTCCACAGTGCCGAGCTATTACGTCTCTGTTGGTTTATAATTAATTGCGCCCTGGCTTTCAGGCTTTTTCATTTTGAGCTCCGTTCGCTTTCCAAAACCTCGGAACTTTACGTTGGCAAAGAGCAGTTTTATTAATAACTCAACTTGCCGAGTGCTCGAGCACTTTATAGAATGTTTTGCTTCGCTAGATGGAATTTCCCTAATCAGTCTTAATGGCAGTCCAGAAAAATGACACATTTTAAATCTACATAAAATATTAAAAGCGCACTAATTAGAGCTTGAATTATCGATAATTTTTGACGCGCGCGCAAGCCGTAAAAATTGAAACAGCAGCGGTCTAAATAAAGCGCGCTAATCTTTATTAAATTTAAAGCTCAACGAAGCGAAAAGTGGCCGTCATTCAAATGGTGCTGCACGCTAGAGCGAGTGCGGTATCTCTGGCCGCGCGATTTTCCCAATCTCAATAATGAAAGCTTCGCTCTCTACGAGCGGAAGCCGCAGGGAAGCGGTCGTTCTTTGTTCTTTATATACGAGCTCGCGCGGAGACGTGTGTAGCCGAAAATTCGAGCGCAACTGAGCGTTGAAAATGTGGTTAGCGCGAACGGTGCTTGCGGCGCATGTTCGTCTATTTCGAGCGGCGCCTTCCATTACTTATTTTGACGAATTTTTCGCAGCTCTCCTGACCGTTCGGTTCAGCGCTCGTCCGGGCGTAAACCGCAATAAAAAATCCAGTTGTAGTTTTTTGTGTAAATTTTACGCGCGACGCGTTAATTTTTTGTACAGATTGTATAGTGTAAAAATTTGAAAGTCCATAAAAGCGAAAAAACGAATCCGCCACATCGCTGCCTCAAAGCATCTT
Source organism: Eupelmus azureus (assembly GCA_030522685.1). NCBI lineage: Eukaryota > Metazoa > Arthropoda > Insecta > Hymenoptera > Eupelmidae > Eupelmus > Eupelmus azureus. The sequence goes on along the minus strand of JAPYZA010002736.1, from coordinate 6,258 downwards.
AAGCATGCTTCCAGCTCGCGCGTGGCATTTAGAAAAGCTCAGTGTCTGTACAAAGTCCCGGGGCATATCAAGACTTAGCTGGCTCGGGCGAACTTTCCATACACAGGCACTATTCTCTTCTCCAACAATGACAAATCCGACGGCAGCCAAGGAGAGGGTTAAAAGCTTCTCGGCGATGCTGGGGGCAGCAACTCGGGGAATTTCGGGCAACTTTCGGCGCTATCTTGCGCGCGATTGCTCCGGGGGCGAGAAGAAGACGAGCTGCGCGCGGCAAGACGTTAATATCGGCGGCGGCGCGCGCGCGAGCAAAGGAGGCCCTGTCGTGCGGTTGACGCGCTAATCCGACGGGGGCAGGCCCGTTTGTCTCGCTGTGCCGTTATACTGACTGTGTAGGTACGCGCGCGCGCGGGTAGTGCGGGTATGCGTCGCGAGCCCATAAATCTCGGGCAAAACTCGGGGGAGCGCTGGTCCGATTAACCCGGCCAATTAGTATTGCGCGCGCGCGCGCGTGTGCGTTAAAGATCTGCCTGCGCGCTCGAGGAAACTGCCTTGTTTCTACGCTTCGTGCTTGCGCTCTCTTTCTTTTTTGCCTGTTTGTTCGTTGATCAGGCGGGCTCCCTCGGAGGATGGATAATTTCGGTAGGCCGGATTTACGCTGATCTGACTTGTTCTACTGTCTTCTTATAAAAATAGCTTGCTCGAGAATGAATCATGCCATGGTTTTTATCCTGAAAACGTGTATTCTTGTGTATCAACAAAACTTAATTTTTACCGATTTTCTACTTCTTACAATATGAGTATTCATTTACTTACAAAAGAATATCTTTTTTCAAAAACTCATTATTTCCTATCTCTTCTTCCTAATATTTTCCACATGATAAAAGTACATGGAAAATAAAAATTCTTGTAAGCTTGATCCATATGTACGTAACATTTTTAAATAAACGCACTGCATTTAGTGATTTTTCTCATAACAGTATTTAAAATATATTCATTACGTCGATAACAATTCATGTAGAAGACTACTTACGTTCTAATTAGAACATGTAAACAGGCTCTCGAAATAACATTTAACATAAGAGGATTACTTGAATAGAACTAAACTTGTTCACCTAAATAGTACCTAATTAAAATCGATAATTACAAAATTAGAAATACAACAATAATGTTGTATTAGTTACAAAGTAGTAGAACTAGATTTATTTATATACTAATCTATATACAAATCAACTACAATATAATGTAATAAAATGTTTTCCAAACTAATTTTCTAGATCCCACATACAGTAAAGAAGCAAATCCATATCCCGAAAGCTGCACAGACAAATAATTCCAACTCTTCCATCTCCTGCAAAAAAAATCATCGGCCATTCGCTCACCCCCGTACACCTGTAGCCCTCGTGCGTAATCGGTAACGGATACCCGCGCTTGCTGCAGGTGCGTTCCGCGTGCACGCATATATATAGAAACGCGCACGCATATAACGAACGAGCCGCGAAGCGCGCTGGCAAATAGCAGGCGCAAAACAGACGGACGAGGCGATCCCCACGGGCTCGCTCGTGAACGAGCTCCTGCAAAAACATTAATCACGAGCCACTTGTTATCCCGGATGGACGTTAAGCCGTTATTACACTTCCGGTCGCGCTCGCCCGTTGTTTATTTCACCGATTCTGTACGCGTGTAAAGCGAGAGAGAAAGAGCTTCGTCGTCGGCCCGATGAATGAGGAGGGCTCCTCGCCCGCTTGCAGGTATTTGCGAGCCCGACCTGCGGAGGTTTAGATTGCATTTGTATGAATTTTAACGGATGCTTCAGGAGTGGATTTTTTTTGGGGATATGTAGAGGGTTGGGAAAGCTTCAGGTATTTATATGTTAACTTGGAATTTGTTGCACTAACATGACTTTCGTGACGATATAGCAACTTTGCAGTTGAGAATGTGCATTTTGTGTAATTTGTTATGCAAATTGTTAACAAATATTTAGAGTTTAGTTTGAAACTACAATTGACAAGCGAGCGCGTCTCTGCGTCAGAAAACTAAAAGTTCGTTATCAACTAACTACTCAGCCAAGCAGCATGAAAAAGCTAATCAATTCTCTCCCAACTATAAATACTTTTTTCCTCCGCAGCCAATTTCGAAATCTAATTATCGAAAAGATTATAAATTCCCACTCCCCTGGCCAAGTCAATAAGAAATCCAATTTGTTCTAATTGACTCCGGGCGAAATCTCAATTTTGCTAATGAGGTAAAAACCTAACGATTCGATATATTATCCCTCATCTGGTGAAAAAAACTTTGTCAAAGTCTCGCTCAGTCTTTAACGGGCCGCTTTTTTATACGAGAGGGCGATCTTCTAGCCGAACGAAAACCGCTCGATAGGCAAATGTGGCGTGAAATTCGCGCTCGCACGTTCGCTCAAGCCTCATTCGGAATGAAAACGAGCGCGCGCGACGCTCGTCGACTGCTCAAATGACTCAAAAGCAGTTTTATCGCGCCGATAAGTGCGCCTTCCTGACTTGGATTTAAGAGGATGACTTTTCGTCTCGTCTAACGGAGAAAAGTCGATTTAGCAGCGGAATAGTTAGGAGAAAATTCGGTTGAGCAATTGTTCGGAGGAAAAAAGCTCTGCACTAACTGCTGTGGCAGAATACTTTTTAAAAGAATTACTTTTTATTCTGGCCTCGTAATGCTTGAATAGTGGTGCTAGTTGATCATATTCATGAAATCTTAACAATTTATTTTATAGACTCTTTAAAGGGTGAAATCAGTAAGAGTAACTTAGCATCATCCGAACAATAAATAGATTTGATCAGACGTGAAAATATTCAGAAACCTTATTGTAAAAATTTTAATATTAACAAGGACTAAATAATACCCAAGTAAGCTATCCATCGGTCAGCGAGATGAATATACAAAAAAATTAGCATAATTCATCTAACCGAATGCTAAAAATTGTAAAAAATGTAAATAAGATTGTCCGTAAGTAGCTCGAATTCGTAAACGCAGGCACGGCTCAGATTAGAAAGGCAGCCCACGGGATCATAATGCGCGTTTCATTATACCGGGCTTGCATAGCGACGACGGAGACGTGCAACCCTCTTGAGGGATCTAAAGATGGTAATCTGTAGGTCGGTAACGAGATTCATTCCTCCTTCGATTGAGAAACTTTTCCTCTGGGGAGGCTGGCGGGCGCAGGCGGCTGACTTCTTAACAGACGCTTTTTTCACAAAGTCGTCGTTTGGGACACTTGCCGCGACGAATGTTCTCCGGGATTAGCTTCGCTCTGCGCCCCGTATACTGATTGAAATTTCGTACGATGCCTGAATTTTAATTTGAGACAAGCAGTTTTCAGACAAAGAAACAAGTGTGCAGGATGAAATGGAGTCTGACGTTAGGGTGACTGCTTTCATTCGATAATTATTCATCGTTTGTCATTTTGTTTTTATAATTCACTGATAAGTAGAAATAATTTTAATACACTTTAAACTGACTTGTGAACAAAATTGAAATTATTAAAAACCGATACAGCAGTGTTATTTTTAACCCGCGTTCGATAATTTGTAAAAAAATCGCTAAAAGCCCACAAGGCTCATTGTGCGGGCCCGAGCAGCGCGCAGACAAAGCTAAAATCGCATTATCAAAAGCCGCATTACTCTTCTCCGCGGCAAGAATATTAACCGTAGCCGAAACCGCAAAGTGGCCGGGTAATCAATCGGCCGCGAACCCGTATATAACAATGGCACGCGCTCAGGGCTGCACTCCCGGGTTTTCTCCTCTCGCGCTAATAAGCTCCGATCGGTCCGGAAATCGAGCCCTCTTCCCTTCCGCAGTAACGTAAAGAAAGAGAAAGGAGCGGGCGCGAAAAGCGAAAGCTCGGGAGCCTCGGCGGTTCCTCCTCCTTTTTTGGCAAGGACGAAAAAGCTCGAGCCGAGAGTTAAAGAGAGGGGGGGGGGGGCTGCAGAGTGCTCACGCATTGTGGGCGAAAGGTCCCGAGGCAGTTTAATTGACTGCTCGCTCCTTTCGATCTCGCCTGCAGCGGGCTGGCCCTGCGAAAGTGCCCCTATAAATTCTTACTAATCTGATTTCGGAAACGGAATCGCAGCGGCCCCGCGCTCGCTCGGCTCTCTGGAAATCGAACGGGAGATTCTTCGCACTGCCGTGTGGACGAGCGCCGGAGAAATAGATTCCCTCTGACTTCCCGCGCGATTTTTTTTATGCCTCTCCCGCGATCCGCCCCCCCGGCTCCCCCTGGCTATTAACGGACGGCGCGTATTTCACGGCTGCGCTTCGGATGCTCCGGCTCTGCCATTGGCGCGCTGCTTCTTCGGCATCGAGCTGCCGAATTACGATGCGACCGTTTACTCGAGCTTTCAATGGAAAGTAATTGTGCCCAAGTTATTTTGCCGATTTCAGATTCAGAGGTATAGTTTGTTTGCTAGCTGCCGATCAATTTGCAGTAATTTATCTCATACTGTAAAGTAAATAAAGATTCTCTTAAATTATAATCTACCATCGTTACTCAGAATATCTCACGCGAAGCGATAATCTATAAAATATCAGTCTAAGCCTCCTTTTAAAAGTTGTCCTGCAACTCTAGCACGTGGACGCGCGGACTCGGGGAAGAAAGTTTGGCGCGTGCTTGAATTTGTCGCGCGCTGCACGATTTGGGGCCGAAACGCACCGCCTGCGGCTCCACCCCTATCGGCTTCCGGCCGCGCGCGGATAGTTATTTCCTATCGGTCAGGACGCCGCCGCCGCTGCTGCTTCTTCTTAATCGAGTGGGGCAGCCTCGTGAATCTGCCGACGCGCGGTGGGCTGGCTGTTGAGCTTTTCGATTTTCAAAGGAGAAGCGTGATGCGAGTTAACGCGGTTATGGAGGGTGCGGCGGAGGCTCGCTTATTCGAGGGAGATTTAATGCTGATTGGAATGTTTGCTCTTTTTATTGGCTGCTTGATAAGCGTTTGTCTGGAATAGAAGTGGTTAATTTATAAAAATTGAAGAAAAAGGAGTATTAGGTTCTTTTAGTTGTTGCGCGTAACGTATTGTGTCTACAAGTTTACATATTGATAAGCGGATGAAAATTTTAACTTTGATCCATAAATCAATCGAGCAAGCTGCTTTTCCAGAGTTGAGAACTTTCGCCTCTGCAAGGTAATAAATAACGCGAACAAATTTAATCATCAGAAAATCGAACCAGTAAAAATGTATCAAAATCAATTAAACCAGGTCACAAATCTCTTTCCTTTGGCCAATAATCTTGTAATCACGCCCCCCAAGACCATACGTCAACTTGCAAAATTAACTGTCTTTGCGCGTCACGCTCTTGAAGTCAAACCAAAAGAGAACAAAAAAATGAAGAAATCTCGGAGAAAAGTTTTCTTATCAGACTTTTTGCGCTGGCGGGCAAAGCACAAAGAAAAAAAGTAAAGTCGGAAAATTTTGTCGCAAGGGGAGCACCGGAACCCTCAGTCACCGCTGCGCTCATAAGATTTATCGTAAGTGGTGTGTGAAGCTAAGCGGAATAAAATCAATATATACAGTGCGGGAAGGAAGCGCGCGCCGGCGATGCAATTAAGAGGCTCGCCGGCTGAAAAATGTGTTTCCGAAGAATGGCGCGCGAGCTAAAGTACACTCGAAAAGCCGAAGAGATTTCCTGCGTCGAGGGGTGCGAGCCAGCGCTCTCCTCCTCTCCCTCCTCCGCGCTCTTTTTTTATCGCCTTGGCTTCGAGCTATGTTTTTTCCTCCTACTTTCCTCGCGTCCGGCGTGTAACGTAATGAAAAATGTCCCTTATCGCTCCCCTCCTTCTCTTACCTTACCGAGAGCTTTATATATATATAAAAGGCAGGACTTTTCTTCGGGAAGAGCGCGCGAAATCTCGCGAATGTGTACTAAGGAGGAGGCGGGGTGAAGTCGAGGGCTTCCGGAACTTAACAAGGAGCGTTTAGCGGGCTTTTCTTTTGTCTGGACTCGGAGAGCGCTCTTTAAGTTGGGGATTTGCGCATTCATTTAACGGGATGTTTTAAAGCTAACTTATCGAGGAGTGTATAACCATAGGTATTAAGGGATACTAATAGCATTCAGCGATTTTCAATTTAGTAAAAGCATTGAAAATTTTCTATAAAAAAGTCAATTTATTTGAATTAAATTTTTTTGTTACCGTCTTATCAAGAATTTCGTTGATTAGAAGTTTTGAAAAATTAAGATTAAGGTAGTTATTTCCCAATCTATAGTTTATGTTTAAGAAATATTTGTTGATTCGA
>JAPYZA010002735.1:0-17930 GCA_030522685.1 Eupelmus azureus | reverse complement strand
AATAGAAAACTAGTACACAACCCGCAAAAGTCAGCAGCGAGCCCAACAAACACCACAGTCGTCCAGCAGCGCGACGACACCCAGGAATTCTCCATCTAGAAAGTAGGCTAAGAATCCTAATTACCCACGGACACGCTTCGGCCAGCTCAGCTCGAATTAATACGCGCGCTTCTACCAGCCGTCGCTGAATATATACCTGCTCTCTTGCTCTCATACTCGCTCGCTCAGAATGGAGAAAACGAGGAACGCGCATTAATAACCGAGCGCGCGTGCACAAAAGTCGGCGCGTGCGCCAGCTCTCAGAGAGAGAGCGAGAGAGCAAAAGAAAGAAGCCGGACTCGCGAGCGCAGGGACAGACAGATCCGAGCGCGAGAAAGGAGCCTGATCTTGTTATACGAGCGAGCGTGTAGTGACCCTATCATTAGCACCTAAACGAACGCCAGCTCCTCTCGTTTGTCTTTTTTCAGCCGACTCGTTTCTTTCTCTCTCTCTCTCATCCGCCTGTGTCCTTGGCGCGCGGCGTGAAAATAAATTTATTACGGGACCAAGCGCGATTTTCGGCTCGCTGTTTGAAGAAGCAGCGGCGCGTCTGTGTTTGAGCGTTATGCAACCGTGTGACAGGAAAAGTAAAAAAAATTTCGGAAATCGCGTCGAGGCGAGTGCAAACAGTAAGAAACTCATTGAAATTCCGTACTTTATCCTTATTTGAGGAGCGGGCTCGGCTCGGAAATCCATTACGCAAGGGGCGCGATATAGGCTCGGCAAAAAAGAGCCGGCTCCACTGCAGCGCCGAGGATCCGAGCTGCTACGACAGCCGTGACGTCTGGTTTACCTGGCTGAAGGCTGCGCTAATCACAGCCCGCGGCGCCGACTCCGGCCGGCATAATTAAATCCCTCTCGACGAGAGAGGTGTCGACTTGAAAATTGAACTGGGAGGCGCTAGGAAAGACGCTTCGATCCGCGAGAAAAACTGACTGACGGATCTCATTTTTATACCTTAGCCTACGTTCTCCGTCATCCTGATCTTATCCTTCGACTGCGAACGGTCCCGCTTAAATCAATTGTCTGCACGGCAAGCCACAGACTCCAGAACCCCAACTATACAGCCTACACCCTCTTATGAAAAATCGATGCCGGACAGCTGTCAGCGAAGCGCTCGCACTTGAGAATCCTCAGAACCGCTGGGAATGCGCTTGCGAACAGGTTGCGCAAAAAAGCTCGCCGATTAGGGGGGGGGGGGGGCCCCGCCGCTCCGCGTTCCGGGGATTCTCTCCGCGGGGGTCGGCCGTCCCGGCGCTTATCGATCCTCTCGCTTTCTCTCTCTAAGCGTATGCAGATTCGCAGAATCGTTAAGAGCCCGCCGAGGGAGCCCGGAGAGGAGAATATTAATGTCCCCGTGGACGGGCTGAGGCTTTTGTTTCTAAGCGGCGCGAGCGACTCTGTGTACTGGCTTTGCGTAAGGGGGGGATTGAGAGGCTGGCTTATTGGCCTTGTCGGAGGGATTGTTTAAGGGGCTATTGTGGTGGTGGGTAATTGGTACAAATTTTATGGCTGATTTAGAGAGGCTTTGATGTCTCGGGGAATTTACCTTGAAAGTTATTAATTGAGATCGAGGAGCACGACCTTTCGGCAAACATGACTCAGCGAGTCTATTTCCAGCGGGAATAATCAGCTCTAAGCACACGAATAAACAAACTCCAACCGCGCGGGAACATGGCTTAATGAGAGCCCGGCTAATTTTCCCTCTCTTTTTTTCAGTTCAACTTTTACGCGACTGTAAATGCAAAGTATCCCTCGAGCGTCGAAGCCGCGAGACACTTCCGTGTTTTCTCGCGTTATTTTCGAGGCCAGAGCCGGGTTACACGGGCGCATGAAAAAAGAGTCGAGAAAGAGCGGCGACAGCGGCTACACATACCGTATCCATTGGCATGCGCTCGCTCGCGACAAACAGACGCGCGTTTGTGTGTGTATGTGTGTGAGAAAGAGCGCGTGCAAGTCTCGAGCTTTTTACGATCGCATTTCTATGCTAATCGGAGGGCGTTGAAACGCTTAGTACACCTTATATTTTTCGCGGCTTCTGTTGATTTTATGCGCTTGTTTTTTTCGTGCTTGCTTTTTTCGGATTCTGGTCTCGCTTTATCTGTTTTTACAGTTAATTGCCCGCCGATCGATCGGTCCGAGGAAGTGTGTTAAAGACTTTTCCAGCTAACGAATTCGATGTGACCTTTTGGAGTTGATGGAATTTTCTGAGGAATCTCGAACTTGTTTATTCATAAAGCAATAAACTTTAACGCTATCCGCTGAAATTTGCTTTCCTAATACAAGGCATGGTCAAAGTTTTGAAAAAAAATTAATCTAATCGCTTTTAAAATAACAAATACGAATACACAGCTTCTTTCTAATTTAAAAAGCAAAAAATTCGCAAAACCCACTCCAGTATGTCAAACCATGCAAAACCAACATTCTACCAGCAAGCGCAAGAACCATCCCAAGCGCCGCATCATCAATCCCATCCCAAAAGAAGAATCACTTTGCTCATTAGACTACACATTGACGAGTCCCGATCGAACTCGCCGCATGCGACCGAGTCGTAAATTAAAGCTGTATCGACGTCTGATAAGCCAGCTCGCTCGGCACGACAAAATGTCGCACATTCCACTTTTAGTACCGCCGATATATTAATCCCGCGTCGGCAGTGGAAAGCCTCGGATTTTCGTTAATTGATTATATACGCCCGGCGCGCTGGCCAGCTTCTTTCCGAGAAAAGAAATCGAACGACGCCGATCGGAATATTCATTAGGGAGCCGGGGCTCGGGCGCGTCTATGAGAAATTCTGATTTCCGGAAGATCCGAGAGCGGTGAAATATGATTATCTTAATTAGCGCCGTATCTCATCGGCGAAACGTCGATAATTGAATTTTTCGAGGGCCCTCTGTTTTATTACCGATCGGCTGCCTTTTTTTCTAAAAGGGGTAAGTAGTTATAAATACGCGCGTATTAAAGACAAATATGCAGGTATTCTTGGAAGGTGCATATACGGTATCCCCCCGCTACTCTTGACCAATAGGCAATATTTATGCAAATGCGGCTATCGATTTATCAGAATATCAGGCCCATAGTGAAGCCATGGGAGTCATTAATTTGGTGGCTTTAAATCATCGGTGTTTGGTTTCTTCTGTGTATACACACACTTTTCTGTCCTGTGTATAATGTATCGCTCCAGATAACCATTTATAGACATCTTTCTATAGTGCGAGATTAAAACGTATCAATCTTGAATTATCACTATAAATACCTATTTCTACGAAACATAATTATTTGTACATTCGAAATAGCTGTAATTTGGAGAACGCAAAAACTAATAATAATCAATAAAAATTGTGGTTAGCATAAAGACAATTACGTTTATCGTAGACATATAGGCGCGGCGCTCGCGTTGCAAGGGATTGAAATATTGATGGCTCATAATCGGTTATCTGGAATCTGTGTGTAAAGAATGAAGCGTCAGGCTGGTTTACTTACGATAGGGTGCATTGAGCTCGTTGCGCACTGTGGATTTGACCTCGCGTCCGTGCACGGTAACATTGCCTCTGCTGCAAGTCGAGTAAAGACTCACGGAGCGCACCGTTGACGGCACCGCCCCGCACATCACCACCTAAATTTCAACAAACAAATTTTATTTTTTATTCACTTTCAATACTAATAAAATACATTTTAAAATATTTTTTTCTTAATCTAGAACACGTGTTTTTAAAAAATAACAGCGACGATAAGAAACCAATTTTCCGGAAAATCCGCCAAACCAGTTCCATCCAGTCGCAGCGCCAATTGTAAAATTCACTCAAACAAATTAAACAATTTGAAAGTTTTAAGCCCGGCGCGCCATAAAATACATCATCAAAGCCCTCTCTTTCCTCCGCCCGCCCCTGCCAATGTACCTAAAAGCCCCATATCCAGCTCCTCTACCGATATTACGCCCACATATCACCCTGAAAATCCCAACGCTCGCATTAAAAATCTCGCTACACACCCAACCCATAATCCCCTGCAAATTCGTTAACCCGCTGCGCTCGCAGCATCCCCGCGCTCTGTTTTCGCGGCGAAAAAGGCGCGGATCGATGCCGACCGAGCCCGTATATAAACTTTGTCGGCTGCTAAAGTTCGACGACCCGAGCTTGCAAGCTCCGAAATGTCTTCGCCCTTTCGGGAGCTTTTACGCTCGATTCGCGTGCGACACATTTCGTGTAAATCTATCGCGCATTATGTACTCCTATAAATTCGCGGAGAGAGGGAGAGAGAGCTGGGAGCGCCGGGAGAAAAATTTGATATTTATGCGCGCGAGCGCGAGAGCCGAAATGTCGCTCGCGGCAGAAGGGCTGTTTTAAGCTCGCAAGCTCCTTTATGTGCCACTTCTTTTGGGTATAGACGCGCGCCTGCGCTGGCTGACTGCTTTTTCCGAGTTTTATGGCTATTCTTCGCCGTGTCCACGCGCAAAAATGTCTCCAAAGATGCTCGAATACTTTTTCGAATCTTTATAGGGCCGCGAAAGTTTATTCTGGAATGTGTTTATCGGGGCTTTACGGCGCGACCGATGGCCCGACGATTTTACGGGACGTACGTTATGCGCGATTTTTTAAACTCCAACTACCGTGCAGCTTTGCTCTGTCGTATTTTCGCCTCGTTTCTTTTTATCGAAAATCCAGCGTTTCTTGATTTCAGCCCGCGGAACGGGCGTTTTTATACGCGAGATGGTTTGAATTGGGTGAAGACTAAATTTGTTTTATGCTAATCCGCCGGGATAGGTTTACGATTTTATTGCACCTCCGCGAGATATAAATTAGTACCTAATACAAGCCGAGCGCCGAGAGCCCAGGAATGACTTTCACCTCGAATAACTTAAATCTCGCTCAAAAATTCAGTTCGCACGCCCGGGCGCATTAAAATTCCACGCCGATCGGGACGAATCAATTATTCGAAAGCCCCCTAGAAGATTGCATCGAAAAAACATATCCGACCTCCATAAAGTCCCGAAAAACATAGTATATCCAGAACGAGGATGTCTCAATTCATGTCAAACGCGCCGGCAGAGTTAAGACGTCACCCTATACTCTATAAAAAGAAAAAAAACATGGAAGAATTATCACACCGAAATACGAATAATTTATTAGCGCGTCCGGCGTTATATATTACAACGCTCGCGGCTCCTTTCTTCGCGCATAACGGCGCGTAATTATAAATTAAGATTCAGGCTGCGCGGATTTATTATATACGCGCGCCGGCGAAATTCGTAATTCAAATTGCGCCGGTTACGCCGATTTTCCCCGTGGGGCCCGACGGTGTAAGCCGCGAGTGGAAATCGACGGTTAAGGTAGGAGTATGTGTGCGTGTACGAGTGTTTATTAATCATCGGCTGGGCTATATAGCGCGCTGCGAAAATTCGCGCGCTTCAAGGGTACATGTTCGAGAGGAGCGAGTTTTGCATTACGGGGGGATCGCGTGACCTTTGAAGAATTAATGCGGAACGTTTTGTTCAGTTTAGTCTGGATTCTGTAATTAAGAAAATGCGAAATGTGATGGGTGCAATTTTGAATGTGGAATCGAAGGTGGAAAATTAATAATCTTCCGATTGGGATTTTGCTCGTTCTTCATTTATCATTAGCGGTATGAAAATAAATAAGCCGCGTAATTATGCGCATATAAATCAGCCAGAAAATAATTAATTAAGCCCGCGCGGTTCAACGACATTTTTCACGGCTAAATTAGACTATATCGTATTTCAATCAAAACTCCCGCGCAAAAAACGAAGCATTATCCTTCCGCAGATAAGAAACGCCGACAAAAGACAATTTATGTGATTAAAAAACGAGAGCTCCATCAAGCACGCAAAAAAAACCATACATATACGCACGGAATTTATCTGCACTATTAAATCGAAACAGGTTCGACACTTGTATATTGATTAAATCATCTCGTCGCACGCGCGCGCGCAAGAGTGAACTATGTAATTTTGCATGCGCGTCCTTATATATACATTCCTGGCAACTGGAATTCCCGATCGGCGCGAGATAAAGCTCCGAGGATATCTTTTCGGATCCCCCCGTGCACGACTTCCGAAAAAAATGTCCCCGGCGGATGGTTTATAGGTCGACCGGGGAGGCGGACTTGTCATGCAGTTTCTGCCTTTTCAGGCGAGGGGGGACTCGTTCTTTGTTTTTTGGTATACTGGATCATCTATTTTTCAGACTTCTTGGCTTTGCGGTAATTAGTTCCTTTTATTCAGTCACAAAGGCCGTTTATCGAAAAGCTAAATATTTACATAGTATAGATCCGTATCGCAGCTACCCGAATAAAGCTCAGAAACATAATATATAGGTCAAGAATCCCACTCCATAAGAATCATCGAAAAGACCGAGCCGACGTCAATGCGCCCGATCTAATAAAAATTTTCGATGGCTAGACGCAGATAACGCGATCCCCCCTCGTAAAAAAAAATTTGTCCCCCAGCAGAAATCGAGAGCAGGAAAGCCTCGCAGATTCGAATCTCTCTCTCCCTCTCTCGCGTATTCAAATGAGACGTATTATATGTGTGTATACGCGCGGATCCTTGGGGGGCCTTTTAAGCTGCGAGCGCGCGCGCGCGCGGCTTAAGGTAATAAACGGATCGCCGTCGACTTTGGGTCCGATATAATAAATAATTAAATACCGGGTGGCTGAGGCTTGGCTCGGCTCGCGCGAGCGCGTCAGGTTTAAATATATATACGTTTCGGGGACGCTTGTGGTCTAAGCCGGCGCGATTATGCGGCTGAATAACGATCTAGCGATTGAATTTATATTGTTAGGGAGTCGGCCGATTTATCATACTTTGCTGCGGGGATTGTGTCGTTAAGTTTTGAATTATTTGCCGGCGTGGATGGGGATGTTGTTTTATGCTCGGGTTTGTTGGTGTAAATAGTTTTCAGTGATGGTAACGTTGTCATTAACGCTTGATATAGTGTTCAATTCTATGAATTATAACCGTATTAGTTTAATTGTAACAAATCAGTCGATATTGTTCACAAAGTTAAAGAAAATTTGGAAAATCACGAAATATTTCCAAACTATTCTTTCGTTAAACAAAATTAAAACAGACTGCTGCATATATCTATGCCTATACGTCATCTTCGAATTTCGACACTCACATTAAGAACTCATTAAGCAGAAACAATATATAAACCCAACAATGGTGTCCAGTCCATCAGTTTCAAAGTGCACGTCAAACCGTATCCTAAACCGTACTCACCGAAAGCTGACTTATACTCAAAATGAAACTACATTTCTGTTTTCTGATCGTCGCGGCATTCATCGTTATTAGACGTAAGTCACTCGAAAATCCAAGCCCCAAACAAACCTTTAATCCAGAAAAGCTAATTCAAAAAAATTCTATTTATTTATTTGACCTCTAGAGGCAAGTAGTGAGTCGTTAATTGTAAACGGGCCGTGGCGCTGCGACTACGACGCCTCCTGGTGTGCGTTTCAATGCGTCGACGTCAACGCCATCTGCGAGAACGGGTACATTTGGGAAGGTCGGCCCAGATGCACCTGTCCGAATCGCCGCGACATCGACGACGAAGATATTAATCTGGATAACGGCGTTGATAGCCGATTTGATTAGTTGACCGTTTTTTTTATTTTAATTCTCACGTTCTATCTCATATTTATTACTAATTGTAAATATAAACCACACCGAAGTCTACCGAAGATCTGAAACTTGTATATAAACAAGACTCACGATCCTCGCGCTTTCATCAAACTATTTACACCACCGACTCGAAAGCCCTCAAACTCATCCGCACTTTCGATTTCACGAGCAGCGCATAACTAAGCCAGACGCCGAGGCCAGCGCACAAACACACACATCTCAGGCATCGCGGATCTTCAGGCGGCCCTGAGCCCGCTCTCGCTGAGAAATACCGCAAAATGCTTGAGTTGAGCAAGTGCATCGCATGCGCGTGCGTCATTCGTCATATGGCGTCGTCGGCGGCGGCGGCGGCTGCGACGTCGTCCTCGATACCTAATCCGCGCGTATTAATTTTGTAAGTGCGTTTCACACTCCATAAATTGCGCGCTGATTAACGACGCGGAGCAAGCCAGACTGACTTCTGGCGCTGGCTTTTCTGCTGGGGCGAGAGAGAGAGAGAAAGCTCTGACGAGTCTTTGGACGATTGGCTTTCTGTGATATATTTCAATTTGCTGAATTATTGTTTTTAATAGGTTAGTCTTGAGACTGATGTATATTTTTGTAATGTAAGTTTATTGAAATGACTACTGAAATTTGATGTAATTTTAAAATAAAGACTGCAGCTTTTTAGAAATATGTGCGTATATCTCAAAATTTATCGTGATCCAAAACGACTACAACAAATTTCGCGCTAGTGAAAGTGCGAAAAAAATTATCACTCCCAATAAGCCAGCGTATAACGTTACTTCTCACTCTTGCAGAATAAAGCAGCGATGCATCATAATAATTCAGGAAAAAAAGCTGTTTACTCACCATCAGGAGGCACAAAATCTTCGCTAAGACGGCAAGCTGTGGTAACCTGAAACAAGCGAGAGCAAACGATTGCATTAAAATCGCATCGATCTTGTCGCGCGCGCTGGCGCGCGTCTCGGCTTTATAAGGCCGAGGGCCGAGCGCTCGCGCGCATTTAAAATAATTTGCGTTAAATAAATTATCGTCGCGCGATAAATTCCAAGCCGCGAGTTGCCGTAATTGCAGGTAACTCCGCGAGCTCGCGGCGCTGGGAATTTATCGATTTCGCCGCTTAATAAACGATAACCGCACGCGAGCGGGACGAAAGTCCCGGAGATGTTTGGGTGCTTGGGATTAATGGAAACGAGGAAAGTCGGCGGGCCTGATATGTTTATAAAGTTAACGCTTGAAAAGGATTTTGGCTAGGCTTTCGGGGTTTTATGTTCGCTTTGGTGTGCTTTATTGGTAGGTTGGCTAAGTAAGACTTGGATGGATAGATTCTTAAATTCCAGTAACTTGGTGCATTTAGTAGTAAATATATCAAATACTCATAAACATTTAAAAGTTAGAATTAACGATTACCATCATAACCAGCATATACTTTGATCCCCAAATAAAAAAATTCCCCCCACCATACATCACAAAACATCCAGCAAAATCCTAAACAAAAAACTCATTCACGCGCAATAAACAAGCAGTGCACGCCAGCAATACGCGTATCAATCGCTAGTTGGCGCACGCAAAGCTGCGCGCAGAAAGTATCATTCCCTCCGTCTGTCTCGCGCTCAGAGGGGGGTTACACGTGCGGATTACGCTCGCGGATATACAGTTTCCCCGCGAGAGAGCTGCGGTCGGCGTATTATCATTACGCAATGCGCGCGAGCGTGCATCTTGTGTTACCGGCCTATAACGGGCTGATTCACTCGCGGCGGGCAACTGTTGCTCTCGCGCTCGCTCGCGCGCTTCATCAGCGATTTTCGACCGATTAATCGACAAGTGCGATGCGTTCACGTGTGGATTAATGTGTGCGAAGGATCTCGGTTTTCGATGAGCTGGGAGTTTTGGATTGGTGAGGTGGAGTCGTGTGGTTTTTATATGTTAATTGCTGAGTGTGAATTTTTATAAGTAGGTATAAGAGCTAATGTGGTGGTCTATATGATAAGTGTAACGTAATGTAAGTCGAATGATTTTAAATAAAGTTTACCCAGGGTCATCATGAAAAAGAGATGGATATACTATATTGAATGTTTAGAAAATATAAACTACATGATTTTGTTAAATTAAAAATGAAGTTTCAGCAGTCTGGAACATATGCTGTTTATTAAACGCTACAAGTGTTACCTTCAATAAAAGAAAACACTGGACTCGGCACGACTAAATTGCCTAATCTTTAAAACAACTCTTTCACATTTAAACAGTAACATTACAAATTTTCACTCCCACCTTCCACAATCCACCTACGCTTACCCCACCCTCTTCCCAGCAAACCATCCCGAAAGGCGCAATTCCAATCCGAATCCAAGATCGGCGCGAATCGTCGCCTCGCATAAATCACCCGTCCACATCCGACTCAGAAGGCAGCTCAGAAAAAAAAAACTTCGAAAAAGCGGCACTCTCGAAGGGCCGACATTTATCATCGCGGCTCGTGCGCGCGCACGAGGAGAGAGAGAAAGAGCGAGCAGCAGCGCATGCATCAAATCGTAATACGCGCTCTCCTTTACGCGCTCTTTGAGAAAGTGCGCGCACCGAGCTCTCGGGTTACCCCAGCGCGGAGGTTTAATTGCCGCGGCGACGCGCGAGCGGCTTGCGGGGTCTATGCGCTTGCTGCCACCGGTGGTTCTGCCTGTGTGGGTCTGGTTTGCGATATGGAAAATATTAATTGATTCTTTTGCTTGGTAAAGGCGCTGTGATTTGAATTTTTGTCGATTCTGAAAGGTAAAATCTTCAGTCGAATACTAAGTTAATCATATTTTAATAAGTACAAACAGCACCGAAAATTTAAGATAAATAAAATTCGGAATAATAGAGTAGGTCGAGGTAAACCCAAAAAAAAGAGAGAACACCTTTTCCAAGCCACCAAAAACCAACCCCGCGCTATTTCAGCCAACCGATCCCCTATACCTTCACCATTCAGAAGTCGAAAGCGCCGCCTGCAGCAGAGTGGGAGGAGAAGCCGCTATATAGCTCAGAGGAAAAAGGCTCGGCACCGACGCACGCGCGCATTATATGCAGCACAAAATTGCCGCCTTAGCAGCATTAGCTCTCTCCCTCTCTTTCTCCCTCTCCCTTCCTCAATACACTATCCAGGTACTCGCGCGCGACAGCAAACTAGCAGCAGCGCTTATTTACAGGGCGCCGGCTGTTTGTTTATTGCGTTCGTAAGTGCGGCTATTTTTCCGAGCGCCTCGGCTGTTTTGCAACGCGTGGGATTTATTCGGGCTCGGCGTATATACATATGCTTTTATTGCGCATTGTCTGCGCGCGAGGAGCCGATCTTATACGAGCGCCGGCCCCGGCTAAATAATGGAGTGGTAAACATGATTATTGCCTTGTAAGCTGCACTTGGTTACATTGTAGATGTTTATCTGCGAGCGAGATCGAAGGGCGATTAATTACTGCAGAACGGAGGCAAGAAGCTGCATTTCAATTGAGCAACTCTCGGTAAAAATTTTAATCGAATGCTGATCGCTCGGCTCTAATGTATAATAGTCGACATACACGCATACACACTAACAAAGTCGATTAAATCGAAATCTACATACGAAGACGCTCCTCGCACC
This sequence comes from Eupelmus azureus, assembly GCA_030522685.1. Classification (NCBI taxonomy): domain Eukaryota; kingdom Metazoa; phylum Arthropoda; class Insecta; order Hymenoptera; family Eupelmidae; genus Eupelmus; species Eupelmus azureus. The sequence goes on along the minus strand of JAPYZA010002735.1, from coordinate 6,641 downwards.
TTCGCTGCTTCGCCGATTGTTTATTGCACAATGAGAAACTGGTTATTAATGAGCGGGGAGCCGCAGCGCAAGACACGAAATGATAAAGCAATGAGCTTCTCCGCGAACAATGTACAATAAGTATGAGTGATTTACGGTGAGACGGATCCGCGCTTTAAGAGCGCTGGGGCTCGTTCGGTGGCGCCGAACAATCGGACATCGGCTCATTAGCGTCTCGTTAATTAAGGAGCGATAATTTTATTCGACACTCTCGCTTTTTTTTCTTCCCCCGTGCTCGTTGCTGCTTCGCTTTTTACGCGCGCGCTTCGTGGAAGTGACGCGAGAGATTCATTAAGGACAAATACGAGGGACAGTCTTGGTCGAAAGTATTATTGTTTGTTTATTTTAATTTCATTGGGCGTGAATTTTAACGTTCCATTTTTCAATATAATCAAACGCGTAAAAACTAATTGTCTTCCATCGGCTTATTTATCATCACAAAATAAAGTCCACGCAGAATACAACGCAATTGTTGATAAATCGACCGAACGAGAAAGAAAGCGCGTCGTCTCCGCGCAATATATACAAGGAGGCTCAGCTCATATTTTTACGCGTCACCGTCGCCGCGCTTGATTAAGCGGCTCGCGCGCGCATTTGAAAATTGAATCCGGTAGATCCGGTATTTTCGCGCGCTCGCGACTATACCTCCGCGCGCCGCTTGACAAAGTAGGTGTGTATACTTCAAGGTCGGATGTATATGCGTGCGCGCGCGTTACACTTTTTACGAGAGGCGAGATGAAAAACGAGCGCACTCGCGAGCGACGAGCTTTTTGTTTTCGAGTCGTCGCGTCGATGCGAAGAAGCCGGCGCAGTGTCATTGTCCCGTGCTGTAAGGAATTATTTAAGCGCCGGTTTTGCAATAGCGAAAAGTCCGGGAAAACGATCATTTATATCTCGCTCGTGCCCGCGATCAATATTTACCTCCACGCGAGACCTGTTTATACGAACGCGGCGCTGTTGGTATAGACCGAGCGAAATTAACGCAATAATTGCATTCCGCATTATCGAGTGACGCGTATCGAAAAACCATCGTGGTGTCAATGACACTTCTACCAGATAAAAAGCCACTCTCTACACTCACCCTCTAAACAATGCCTCCAGTATCATAACTGCGAGCGCGCCGCATCCCAGCTGGCAAACATAATTCCTCAGCTCCGATCTCTCTTCGATCCGGCGTGCGCATCAGTTTATATATGACTAATCGAGGCCGAAATTTTTACGGCACCTTCCTAGAACAAATCGGCTTATCAATCCTCGGCACTTTTTATTGCGACTTTTTACAATCGCGATGATGCGCCGAGGCAAACGCCGGCTTTGAAGAGTCCAGAGATGATGATACACGCTTATCGCGCCGGCCGGCTGACTAAAGCCAATTAAAGGCGTTCGCGCCTGCTTGAATCACGCGCGGTTTTTTTTATCGCCGCTGGAATTAGCATCGCTCGGGTGTATGTAACTGATTGTGCGCTTGCGGTTATGTGGTGACTGGATTTTTGTTGACGGTACTGTAATTGATGTGGGATGTTACTGCTGTTGCGTGTACTATCCAGTTGACTTTTTTTTCTTTTTGAGTCAATTTTAAATTTTTGTTCTGGGCACGCGAGGGTGGTGACTTTCAGTTTCCGAGTGTTGAAGCTTGAGTGGCTTATTAAGGGAGGCTTGTGTCGTCCCAATTTGTCCACTCAATCCTGCAATCTTCTTGTCCGATAATTATCAGGCAGATGAAGAATGACTTTCGCTTTCTTCGATGAGCGGCTTAAATTATACACTTCACACACTCTATTAGCACTAATTTCGTACACCTTTATTCACACGTTAAACTTGGCTGTCGGTTTGGAATACACAAAACATCTCTGACATCCTTCCGCACTCTTATTTTATTAAGTTTACACTATTTGTAAAATGTTCTACAGTAAATTAGATTTTTTTTAATCCAGTACAACAATCACTTCCCGTCACAACAAAACAAGCGCATTCACTATTAAACAACAAAATAAACAATTCTCCAAAACACGTCGAATCCAAAATCTCTCCGCTCTAAAACTCCAAAAAACCGTCCTTACAACTCCTCCATCCAAACGAACCCAAGAGCGTATATAGACTCAGGCCGCGTGCGGCGTGCCGGGCGAGCGTCGGCCTGCCGAATGCCGGGCCGCCGGTTCCGGCATCTTGTATTATAGCCCAGCGGCGCAAATGACACAACCCCTCGGCTGGCTCGCTCTCGTGGAGGGAGTAAAAAGAAGCGCGCTCTCCCGCCCGACTCTCCGTGTCTTTCTGCGCACGTGAAAAAGCTCCGCACTCGAACTCTTACATGGCTCCGATTTTTTTTACGCGCAGCGTTGGTACGAGCCTCGAATGCCTAAATTATGGCGTCTGGAGATATGTTTACTGACGCCGGGGCACTTGAGGCGGCGCGCGAGCTTAAAGTAGTTGCGCGAAAATCCACTTGTTTCGCGCTCACGGGAAAAGTGTCGCGCGCTGCGGCATTTTTGCTGCTTGCAAGGCTGTAAGCCGGCAGAAGAGCTTTTTTGCGAGTGGGTAGTTTGACATTGGAGGTTTACGTTGCTTAACAAAAAGAAGCTTCTCTTGTAAAAAGTTTTTCTCAGAATGCGTAAGAATGACAATTTCAACGAATTCCCACTCACAAATCTACCATCCCCTCGGTGAATAATAAATATCGAGTAAAATCCAAAATCCGTTTACCATAAAGTTGGACGAGACCACAGACCCGTCTCCAGATCGCAGCCGCAGAGGCAGCTTCCTTCCGAGTGCACACAAACAGTGTATAGACACTATCCCCATGAGGGCGCGCTCTCGCGTATATATAAATACGCGTTACGGGCTCATCGTTGTCAATTTGTTGAACGTTAGAAGAGATTTACAGCGACACCGCGCCATTGTCGCTCCCGGTGATTTGTCGGAGAATTTTGTCTTGCGCTCCCGTTTTTACGAGCGCCGAGGAGCCCCATTCAACCAGCCCGCCCCTGCGCTAGCCCCAGCGCTCTCTGCCTTTCTTTCTCCCCTCTTTTCTCTTTCCCTCTCTCACTATATAGCTCTGCGAGGCAAGCGCCAGGTGACTTTTCTCTCGCCGCGACAAAGCTAGTAAATTCTGCGGTTATGAAGCCTCCAGCTCTCTCTCTCTCTCTCTCTCCCTCAATGGAGACGTTGCAAGGCGGGCTTTTCCGGCCCCGCGCGTGTGTGTGTAGGGCTAGAGTCAATTTTCCGTCTGCGGGCTTTCTTTGGACGCGCGCTCGCGCCGCTTTCATTCAACTCGCTCGCTATACACGCTTTCGCCAAAAATTTTCTCTCGCATGCGCTCGCCGTTAATCATGTTTCTCCGGCATTTTTTCTGAGACGCCGCGCTTTCTTTGTCGATTGATTTATGCGCTGCCGGGCTTTTGGGGATGCTGAGATTTTGTAAATATTTTGCCTCGCGCTTTTTCCGATGCTCTTTATGAGCTGGATGTCGAGGGATGAGCGCGTTTTCTTTTTTTTTACCGATGGGGAATAAAACGTGTTGCGTGGATCGTAAACCATTTTAATGTTTAAAAAGTACGCGGTATCATTATTAAAACATTGTAAAAGAAAAATATTTGAAAGTAGTAGACGTGTTATAAGCAAATGATCAACTAAGCCGTTATGTTTATTATTAACGCATATCGGTTTCGAAAGTTATTTTTATCTTTTAGATTGAATAAGTTTCAACGATGTAATAAATCGACGCAAAAACTCAATTTGCACTTTTTATGATTGATGCGAAATTTCAAGAGAAATCGTTTATGAATTATATCGATTTTAAATCCTTGATGAAAATACTTTCAACAGTCTACATGCATAATACATTGCACCGATAAATCTTAGAATTAGCATAATTTTTAAGAAGAGTAATATTCCAAAATTGACCAAAACATTCATTCATCATTTTAATATTATTTCCAGTGAAATATTTTTTAAGCTATATTTGATGTTGTGCTGTGCTGTAGGTCAATTTATTCATCCATCTAAACTTCAGACCACCAACATTTTTCTGAAACCTGCCAAAATTAAAATTATAAGTATATATAAGCCGTGGTGTTTTATCGATAGTAACTTTCTAAGAAGTATTTTGCAAAAATTGAATCTTTAAAAGGTGATGAAAAGTATTAAAATTGAAAAAAGAACGAATTTTTGTTTGGAGAGTTTAAAACACGGCGACCAAATCCATCTTCAAGTGTCCTTCAAAAACTCACTACAGTGATAGTAATCGATAAACAATTCTAAAGAACAAAATTTATTCACATAAATAATGTTTGAATAGTACAGACACCTAAAAGTAAGTTTGCAATATTGGATTTTCGAAAATATTGACTTTTTCTTATAATGAGTCGTCTTTGAAAATAAACTTAAATTTGAACACACTTATTCCGATTTAGATAATATAATAGTATTTTATTTATGTTTTAATTGATATATTTATCGAAATGTCAAATTACTGGATATCATATTAATATATTCCAATTTCACCGTACGATGTGCGGTAATCTTCGCTTTGATACGTTAAGCCGAAAATCTTACAGCAGATTATAAATGGCGGCCGATTTTTATTCTTTCACATTGCGAACTCAATTCGCTAAGTCTGGGTGGCGAAAGGTCCGTCTTTCAAGGCATAGACGCGTATTTTTTATCCTTTTTTTTCCGAAGATGAAAGGTACCTCGTACCGTTGTCGATATTTATGAGGGTCACATTAGTCACGGAGCGAATTTTTATTTTAATCCGTATTATTTTTTGTAAGGATTATTTCTCCTGCTACCATTGATGCTTGTTCTACTCACGTTAATTGAGTAATCATTAAAGGACTTTTACAGAAATATTATAGTATCCAGCTATAAATTTAAAGTTGAGATTCTATTTACATTTTAATAAATTGTAAATTTTATAATTTTTTTATAAATAAAGTTTCTATAATTTTTTATGAGGATAATGTTCCTAGAAAAATATCAAGATCGAGCAAGGCATTTATCATTTCAACATCAATGTTTTGTTGCTTTCATTTCATCGAAACACTTAATTAAGCACCGAAGACTTGAATCTCAATTGATCGAAATTTTTTGCATCTTCAGCGCTGCTCGCACAAAAAAGGCGATGAAGAAATAAAGCAACTACCTCGACAACTACGCAAACTTCAGAATAAGTGCAATTAACGTTTTTGCACTTGGCGCCAGGAATTTTTTGCCGAGATCGTTTAAATTGGTAGTAATGACTGCCTCCGACTCGTTTTAATTACAGTTTGGAAAGTGTCGATGTTTAAGACCGAGAGCCACATATATTAACCCAAAGAATCCGCGCTTACAGTTACACGATAAACATAAATTACATTAAACATTAAAAAAAAAAAAAAAAAATACCCTACCAAATTTCCTTACACATTCCCAGCCTAAAAATATTCAGCGTGAATTTGATTCCACTGCTTATTTGTCCCCTAATCCTCTTACACAATCCCTTCCTCGTACCTCTAAACCTCACCCAAGCCTCGACAATAGACACAGGCACAGACTCCTCTCAAAAGGCTCCCGCGCGCGAGCCTGTTTTTTAAATCCCAAACACGAAAGAAAAGACAGAGAGGGAGGAGGAAGATTGATAAACGCCGTAGGCAGAAGAGGAGCGAGTCTCCTGACGAATGACAGCTGCCACACGCTCGGTGACCGATTACACGACAATAAACGCCGAAAGCCCATCTTCAGCTCGTTCTCCCTCTCCCCTATGCTCTTGTCCTCGCTTATGTCTGCGGCTTTTCGGAGCCTTCTGAGCGATAAGACGTAAAGGGGAGACGAAAAGGAAGCATGAATCATCGCGCGAGGAACCTGCGATGGATGATCCAGTGTCGTCGCTTCCTTGGACCTCGGTCACTGATATTCCTTACGTTTCTTTCAGTTGTGCAAGATTTGGAATTTTTTTCTTTTGTGTTGCTGTTGAGTTGGTGCTGTAGTCGGAGATTATGGATGGTGGAGATTTTAAGCGATTTGAGCTAACGTGAAAGTTAAAGTAAACGGGGAAATATTGTTACGTATTAATTTGGGTGAATTATATAAATTTAGTTATTTATATGATGTAATTAATTAACGATGCATATTTTTTCGTTCAAGAGTTAAATCAGTGTGTTTGAAATTTGTCATATATATTTATAACAGGTTAAAATAGTAATAAAAAAGATTAAGTGAATTTCGACAAAGAAAAACGTATTTTATCAATGTACACGTAAATTTTTATTTTCAGTAATACCGTTTCCTCTTGTCTCATTCTCATTCCTCTTTAACTCGAGATTCACCTTGACTGAAGGGGTCGCTCCTTTTTCGTAGGGACTCCATCCATTCGTGACTTTTACGCGGGTCCTTCGGACTTCCCTACGACTTTTTTTTTACTCAAGCAGTCGCAACGCATTTTCCCTTTGTGTACTCGTAAATCTTGCCTTTTTCCCTTAAAAGCCGTTTCAGTTTATTATTCAGTGATTTATCACCAGTTATGTATAACACCTGCTGCTATTTTTTTTTGCTTCTATGTTTTTTTGATACTTTATTTTACGAGTTACTGTATTTTTAATGCGACTGGACTGTACCCCTGAAACAGC
>JAPYZA010002734.1:16666-28783 GCA_030522685.1 Eupelmus azureus | reverse complement strand
AAAATTAAGAAAAAAAAATTAAACGCAACTTCTGAAAAAAGAACGCATAATTTCAATTTAAAATCGGTCAAAAGTTCCTCATAACGCGCGCGCCTTAAACACCCTCGCAGCGTGAATTAATAAAGCAAACGCGCGCAAAACCTCGCATCATGCGCGCGCATAAACGTTTCCATTCATCGCCAGAAGCCCTTGCAAAAAGGATGGGAAACCCAGCTGCAATTACGAAAAAAAAAAAAATTCCCCCTCGCTCGCGTGAAAGCCGGCAGGAGTGGAGAAGCGTGTCAAACAAGACGCGCTGGATATGCACGTAGCGTATTAAGGCCATCGTCGTCGCTGGCTGCGCACGCGTCGCCTCCTAAGAGTCCAGGGATATATGAAATTAAATTAAATTACCTGAGCGCCGAGCGCTGCGCGGATGGCCCCCCTGCTGCATCCCCCCGTTGTACTGCGGCAAACTTGACTTTACTCTATAGATATACGTACTTCTTCGTCCCCTTAGAGAGAGAGAGAGAGAAAGAGAGTCTGCACACTGGCAGACTGTTTTTGTTTCTCTTTGTGATTCTTAGATGACTTCTCTCTTATCTGCGTCCTATTTGTTGTATCAGAGATACTCTTGGCGTTAGGCTGATGCAGAAAGAAGATACTGGGATTGGCGAATGTCGAGCATGTTTGATCCTTTGTATTCAGATTTATTGTGATAAGGTAAATGGCATTTTGTAAAATCAGGATATTTTTGATTTATTTATTTTGACGAAGTAGATTCGATCAGTTCATTTTAGAGAGGTTATACCTGGTTGAAATTTTGTTTTTAATTTTTTTATTGTTACTTCAAACACATGTGAGATTTATGATGATTATATTGCAATAGAAATAAAAACACGCAGATTTTTCGTTTAGAATTGAGATAGATAAATTGTGAAAAGATTATTATCAAGAGTTTAGTAATTATTTGCTTAAATCAAGTAATTAGTTCTCAACCTAGTTTACGTTGGAAAATAGGTTATATAAGTTCAAGAAGGTTTTTAATAATTCTTTGTGAATTCGCAGAAAAGTAAATTAGTTTCTCTTTTAGCTTTTATTATTTTCATCAGCTGGGAAACGATAGTGACACTTGAAGAGCTCAAACATTTATAAAGGATTTACGAGAGCGAAGAGCTTGTTTAATATTTTAGTCGAAAGAAAATTATTTTAATCAAGACAGGAATGTAGGTCATCCTTGAATCCACGAATCATACATAAAAAATTTTCATCTCTCTATAATAGCTCTGATATTTTTATCCAAGCTTTAAAAATACTTTGATTATTTCGCTATTTAAATGTCGACGACGATATATCGGTTTAGTTGATATGAAACATTTAATGATTTATTGATTATTGATAACAAAATTGATAGATAACAAAAATACGTTTCAAGTTAACATTTAATATTTATATTAACTATAATAGCAGGCATAAATGAAAGCTTAAATTGAATTAATTACAATAACTAAAAGTTCTTCAAACAAGAAGTTTAATTCAACATTTCTCGAAAGAAAATAAAGACAGTTAGGAATTGATGTTTATTTAAAATACAAGTCCGTACAAATTAAATAATTGAAAAGTTACAATAAAATGAATAGAAAACAAAACTTTTAGGAGATGAATAAAAAATAATACTTAATTAAATAAACTCTCTAATAATTTATTGGTTTCCTCAACCATAATGAATTATATTTAGAAAATGTAGAAAAATATTTATAATTTCATTTATAATTAATTTGATAAATACACATTTTATTAAATCTAATATTACCAATTTCACATTAATGTTAATTAATTAATTGTTACATGAATAAATAGCAATACTTTGCAATCTCAAAAATGTACATAGTAATATGCCGTTAATATGGCTTAAGTGAATTAATTATTTAGTTATATTTTTATTTTAAAGAAGAACCATTAAAATAAATTATAACGATAAAAAATTATAAGTTTTTAACTCAATCAGACATTTATGTACATATAAGGTAAGGGTTTCGAAACATATTATTTTCAAAGTTTCTCGCCTTACAATAATTCTATACACTTCATTATTTTAAATTATTTCTTGCATCCACACTTACACATAACTTCCTCGATGAAGAAATAATAAATGCAAACAGTATAATAATAACTAAAATTACTCCAATAAATCCATCAGCATTTTAAAATCTCGGCGGATTGCTGAAGAAAAGAGAAAGATACAACGGGCAAAAGTAATCGCTTCATCAGTTCCCAAAGCAGGACTTTTAATTACGTTGAGACTGGAGGTAAGGAGTGAAGTCACGTACGTAAGTAGGAAACAAGCGCGCAAGCACGCGATATAGCCATTGTCTCGGCTTAGCATCCTACCGCTCGTTGTGCTATCTCTCTCTCTCTCTCTCTCTCTCTCTCTCTCTCTCCTTCTTCTCTCCTTCTATGAAGCATCCTAGTCTTATGCATTTTTGCCGCGCGAGCGAAACGGCCACGTGTTTATCTTTCTTGAAGAGGAACTTTAGGGGCAATATTGTGTGTGTTGTTGCTTGGGCCGGCTTAAGAGTCGCGCAAAAGTCTGAGCCGCGGAAATGCTGAATTAGCCGCATAAAAGTAGAACCGCTTTGCAAAACGAAGTGAACCGAAAGCTGAAAAGAAAGCAATCCCTCGCTTATTTTATTCGATAAAATTCGACGTAACATATAAACAAGAATAAAGCAAACAGCTAATCACCTGCTAATTTTACCAAAATAGCCGTCACTCCGAAAATCCGTCTTATCCGCAGCACAATGCGCCAGCTCAGCCGCCTGCACGCATTGCAAACATCAGCGCGCATCCGTTATGACAGTTGAGATATTCTATTAGGCTGGTATGATGGAGCTTGCGCGCGAGCGCGCGAATGTGTACTCAGGCCTGTTTATGCTGAATTAGAGGCTACGGCAGCGGCGATGGCTCGGCACGTCTTTAGAGCGGATTAAATCTAGCCTAGCGCGAAACCACTGCACCGCGTTGAATTTCGAGAATATCAAGCGCTGGGTGTATTTTATGGGCGAAAGAAAGCGAAGAGAAGTTTTTGACCGCTGTAATTTGGAGGAACGGAAAAAATTTGGGATAGGGGGTTGTTTCGTGCGAGAAGTTGGGGAATCGTCCGAAAGTTTGCGCGATTACGAAGCTGAAGTGGAGGAGGTAATCAGCGCAAGTTTGGCATGGGAAATGCGAGCAACTTTGGAGCGGCTTTGTTGCAGGAGGACAAGCACGATTTTCTCACTTGCTGGACTTATAATTTCGGCGAGATTGTTTTTACTGGATGGACTTGTTGAGTATTGTTAGGTGTAGTATTTATTTTTCTCGTTATAGAGATGGGTATAGGCAGCTTGTGAATTTTCGTTAAAAAGGTGATAAAGAATGTGTGAATATTTTGTACAATAATTAATTTGATATTTCAGCAACGTATAACATTTTTATGCTGCTATTTAATGGTAGTCACATAAAAGTTTAATCGTACATTTTTTGCGAACGACCTACTTTTTATGAAAAAAAAACTATAAACATACAGACTTTTATGAAAGAAAAATGAAGTTTTATACAATATTTAACTAAATTAGTACGCTTAAGGTACGTGCGCCACGCTGCCCCGTACCATCAAGGGGCCCCGTGGCGGGCAGTTAATGATTTTGTTTTAAAAAATTATTCAGCCATGTTAGAAATGTTTCATAATTATTATATAATACCTTTAATTAACAAAGAGAAGTCCCTACCTCCGAGACACTAATTTTAGTGAAACTTTGAGGTTTTACAGTGACGGATTTTTAAAGCGAAACTTGTAATTTCATGTTATAAATTAAATTATCTTGTAAATTTCATCGATAACAAGCGATTTTTTGTTTGTTTTATTGTAATCTATAAATAGAAAACTATTACTTCGATGACCGCCATAAAAAATTATTGCAATAGAATACTCAAAACTCATACTTTCTGTCATATTTTTTTCGATTACTTCTTGTTATTTTTCCTATGATGGCGCAGCCACCTTAAAAATTATGGAAAAGTAAAGAGTAATAAAAACCTGAGAAAAAAATTTAGTCCTCGCAATAAGTAAAAATTTAATTGATTGAATTATAAATTTGTTCAATCAATAGAGGTGTAATTGATTCAATTAAGCATTTCAATTAAATATTAAATGTTTTTCTTAGTATAGAAATAAAGTAAATGAACAAAAATAATGATTCGTAAGAATTTAATAATATTATGTATAAAAATAATATAAGTAATTATAAAGTACTCAATCCAATCATTTTATTTCGCCGAATAATCTTTCAAACGAGTAAAACAAGACTCATTTGCAAAATTATTTGATTTCCATTTAAGAAGAGAAAAAACAAAAAAAATTATGAATTGGTTCCCAAAGAAAATGGCAAACTAGAAAAGAACAAAAGTGCCGAAGGAATCGAGCATTCTTCAGTTCTCTCGGTATCCCGTCTCGAGTCTATCATTATAGAATCTGTAGAATCCCGTCCATGCCTGCAAAGGCGGCCGTTTCTTAGCATTCACTTTTCACGGAGTTGGCAAGAAAAATCTGCATGACGATTGGGAAAGCTTTTTTCTTCTCTCCACGCAGAAGCGCGAACTAGGAAACTCGAAGAAAGCGCGCATCTCATTCATTTGGGCAACTCGCCTTCTTGAGGCGTCTCTTCTCTTTCTTTTCCCCCTACACGTCCCCTCCGTTTCCTTCGCCCGGATTTCTCTAATTTTCTCATTAGAACACTCGAACTTCGCGGCTTTTCTAGCAGTGCTTTTTCTTAGCGGTAGCTTTTCCTTCTTTTTCTTCTTTTTTCCGCTTTCACGGGCTTCGCTCTCTCGCTTTTGTTTATTTTTCACTCGGCTGCCTCGCTGTTTATTATTTTCATTCAAGTACTTAATTACGGAACTTTTTCTTTCCACTTTAAAATGCAAATACTTTGTTTCTGACGGCAGCGAACGTGCTTTCATCGGAGTTATCGAATATGCTGCGAGTATCCAATAATAAATCAACTTGGTACGCTTGAATAGCGATAACGATAATTATTTTATTTTAACTTTTCGATGTGGATTTATACAATTTTATTTTGATATTAAAAAATAAAATTGAGTAATTTCAAAAAAATTATTCCTTTCCAATTTAAAAAGTAAAAACTTGTTAAGATAATAATAACAATAATTTTTCATTCTGAAATTTTCAATTTTTGTTTGTTTATAGCAAAGATTGTATATTTTAAAATTTTGCAATAATAAAAAATAAATAAATATAAAATACTCTGTTATTATATTTTATTTTTAAATTGATAAGTGATTTTATTTGAACGTTGAATGGCTGACCAAACACTGCCTTTTCTACTTCGAAATTACGAGTGCAGTAACAGTTGCTAAAGTTTTTAAAATAAATACTGACTAATCAAGCAGACTATAGCAAATACAAAATAATCTTTTTAAACAGTGTCAATAATACCAAAACCTTTTAAAATCTAAAAATTTAAAATAACCACCAGTAAAAATTTTCAAAATCAACCTCTTAATTTCTAACACTCACGTATACAGGCTCTCACCTCACTCTCGATAATCTCGTAATCCTTCAGTCTTTTTCGTCCATATTTCCTCCGTCTATGCGTTACCTCTCTAGCCTCTTACTCCCTCTCTCTTTCGCTCTCTCTTTCTTTCTCTATCCATCACTCGGCGGAACGCCTCTCAATCTCGGCCTCCCCTTTAGTTTTTCCGGCAGCGCCTCAGCTGCAGCTATCGGGCATCAGGCGCGTCTTATTGGCAAGTTCGCGAGAGTGGAATCCCTCTTTCTCTCAGTGCGAGGAGGACAGAGAAATTTCCGAGCACTCTTGCGCGGCCTCCGGCAAAGAATATATTTCAATCCCTTTTCCGCCCCTCCTTGTACACGCAGTCGAGCCGCCCGCAGACAGCCGCCCAATTTCTTCAACTCTCTCTCTCTCTCTCTCTCTCTCTCTCTCTCTCTCTCTCTCTCTCTCTCCCTCTCTCTCTTTCTCCTCTGCCTCTAAGATTGTCCTGGTTTTGTGCGCCGAGTTTTTCTTGATTGGATTTTCATCGGGACCGCTTGCATAAAACATTGCCGGATCTCGTTCTTTCTTCGTCTCTGCTATTTTTCTCTCCTATTTCTCCATCTTCCGTTTCACGTTTCGACATATTGCTTATCTTTCCCTTTATCTCTTCATTCCTCTCCCTCACCCCCCTGCCTCTTGGCTCGCCAATACACGTTGTTTTCTTCCCGCATCCACTTTTGCATCCACCCCCGTCCATCCGTTTCTCCAGCTGAGACCTTCGACCCGCAAGTGTCGCCTGCTTTTATCCACTTATTTGCGAGCTCGCGCGCATACACTCCAACTTCCGAGCGTCGCTTTATCGCCGCGCGTATATACGTGAATAGAGAACGAGAGTAACAGAGAACATAGTCGCCGCAACTTTTTCGCTCAGCGCCGCACACGACGGTTTTCGCGCGGGTACTTCCTTTTTTTCATCGCGCTTCTTTTGTCTCGATGCTTTTTTTTCTGCTTCTCTCCGCGAACGACTTGTACACTTGGCTCTACACGGCGCGCGTGCTTTGTTCGGTTGAGCGACGAAAATTGGACGATCTGCGTGGGGTACACCGGCGCCGGAGAACGAGTTTCTGCGCGATTGAGACGATATAGCCGATGCATTCTCCTGTAATTGGCCTGGTCGGATAATATAGTGGGGGATAAGAAAAAATCGAGATGGAGCGGAAGGAGGGATAGAGGAAAGTGAATAAGTGGAGAGGTTGAAAATAAGTTTGAGCTCTGGGAAGCAGGAGATGTACAACAGCGGAAAGTTTGTTAATTGTTCTTGCGGATTTCGCGAAAATTTTATGGAAGGATTCCGAGTTGGAGTGCGTAGTACGATGTAAATAGTTTATGAAGAATTTTCGCTCTTTCTTTTATTTGTTTTATTTAGTGCGCGATTTTTCCGTTTTGTCGGAGATAAAGCTTCATGGAGGAAAAGAATTTCCGTATTAAAAGATTCTGAAGAGTTCGTGAATAGTTTAGGTGTTTATTTTTTGTAAGATCTTTTTGAATGCTACTGATATTCGTCAGTTTGTTGTATAGATTACATGTGATTAACGTATCAATTATGTTGAATAATATTGCGTGAATTTATACATGAAATTCGAATAAATCATTTGTTCATTATTTTATAATTGATATACTCAGAATCTTAACATCGTTATAGATATAAAAAAAGTTATAAATGCACGAGCGTTGAAAGCCATTAAATTTTTCTTTCTATAATTTAGCCTGCATTTTAATCCAAAGCTGAATGCTCGGTACTTCTTACAGCAAATACATAAATCAATGAAAAGATAGAGTTTATTGATGGTATTCTTTAAGGTTATGTGAACTCCTGTTCGTTATCGACAATGTGAAAACTTATTTTATATACGTAATTAGTAAATGTTTGAAAATATACCATGATGTTGTCGTTAATTTTTATAGAAATAACAATTTGAAGACGATAAATTATTTAAATAATTAAAGTAAAAATGTCTGCCCGTAATAATAAGAAAGTTTCAAATCATCTTAATAAGCTTCAAACGTCAATTTCTTACGCTCAGACTAAGTAAACATAATTATATTTTTCCATTTGCAGAAATCGAGACGGTAGATCACAGTTAAAATAACAAAAGAAGAAAATACGCGCGATAAGACCTATAGGTACGGAAAGTCTACTAAGCGGAGGCAGAAGGTAAAATGAAGTGCAGAAGGTACGAGGACGTAGCCGGAGCTGCGCGCCTTCTCTCCGTCCCTTGGACTCGAAATGTAGTTAACAACTTGAAGTTAACAATGCAGCACCGATGAGAAACGACGTCGACGAAGAAGAAGAAGAAGAACTAACAGACCAGCGGAGGGAGCGAGAGAGAGAGAGAGAGAGAGAGAAGGCGAGCCATTCGTTGGTTCTGCTAAGTACTCGGATACGCTCGGCTGTCGACGTCGGGATTAAGCCAGGCAGCGCTGATCAACCAGGCGAAACTTAAATAATATGCTCCGAAGGATACTTGACAGGCGGAGCAGCGCCGAGCGCGCCACTGTTATATTGCTGGAGGAAAACTTGAAACGGCTATACGCGGAGTCGCAGGAATTCAGATTCGATCGTGGAAAATTAAGGGAGGAGTCGGAGAGGAGGAAAATTGCAGCGGCTATCTGAGCGGGTAAGTTTTTTGAGCTTTTGAAGTAAATTTTAATATGGCGTTTTTGTATGGGCGAGCGATGTGGACTATTTTGTTGGCGAGAATTATGCAACTTTTATAAGATGTTGTAACTTGGTGGAGTCTGACTGGTATAAGTTAATAACTGGGATTGATAAAATTGACAAGAGATCAAACAGAACGTCGAAGATCCTAAGAGAAAAAATTAGATAGCAGCTGTTTATGTACATATTATACATTAAAAAAATTATTTAATATATTAAAATTCTATAATTTAGCCGCACTTTCAACGCAAAAGTTTAAATACTCGGAATTTTTGAATTAATTAATCAATTTGTTTAAGAGGAAAGTTTGAGTAATTCAAATTATATCTAATTGAAAGAACGATGCCCACGACCGTATAGGAAACCGGTCCCCAAAGCTCAACGTATAAAACCTATACCATCGTGTAGAGCACGAAAAAATATGAAATTAAAAAAAAAATTGACTCATTTAAGTGGAGGGAAAATAAAGAAATGACTACATTAAGTTTTCACCCCCTTTATCACTTATAAATCATAAACATTTGCAATTTCATAAACTTTGCACAATTTTTTTGGCGCGTTCAAGCGTTCAGATGAAAGGCCGTTCAAGTAGCTTCAAAATGCAACGCTTTCGAATTCAGGGCCGCAACCCCATGAGGGTGAAATATCGCATAATTCGATTAACACCCTTCATCCCCCTGCCGTTTTCTAATTTGTTGACCATGTTTGCACATTTTTTTTTTGCAAAAAATTGATGTAGATCGACGAATTTGCTACAAAGACAAGAATATACATAATTTTTATTTCAGGGCCGCACCCCTATCTCGATGAAAAATAATTAATACTGACTTTGAACTATTATTTTTCTTAATTTTTAAAAAATTAGACTACAGTATACAAAAATTCTATTTTTATCAAACGCAAAATTGTTAAAGTATTAAATTATGTGTTATTAACAATATAAATAATATTTTACAAATCAGAATAAATAACGAATTGCGTATCGAACATTTTAGTATGATTAATATTAAATCAATATGGACATTTTTTGATTATTCTGTAAATATATTAAATTTTTGACTTATTCAAAAGTAAATCAATTTACATTATATTATATTGATTTATTCCTCGAATCATGAAAATATATTTAACTTTATTTTATAAATTTATTAATTGCAACTGAATAAACGAATATATTTACCACATTTTATTAGCGACAAATTAAAATATACAGGGCGATGGTTCCGCGAATTGAACAAATATTTCCGCAGCATCTATCAATTAACCTTCACAAAGCAATCGTTCCGCTAAATTCGCCGACCCCATCAACCTTCTTTTCAAAATCGTGACTCTGCAAAAAAAAAGGTTCAGCCGTCGGCGACGTCTCGGAAATCGCGCAAGAAAAAAAACGAGAGGGAAACAAAAGCAGAGTGCGCAGATAAACAACGAAACGGAGAAAATAAGAAACGGAAAAGCTATCATCATTCGCGCTGTCGGTAATTCCAGATACACGGGGACGCAAACACAGTCTCGAGGAATAACAAAGTATCGACTTTTCGTCTCTCGCTTTCTCTCTCTCTCTCTCTCTCTCTCTCTCTCTCTCTTTTGCCGCTCGATTGAAGCGAAAAAAACGTTTCTTTGCAGCGGCAGTTTCGGACACGCCGGAGAGCAGAGGAAAAGATAGAGAGGGAAATGCCTGGAGAAAGAAAAGCTGCAGATGAAAACGAAACGTCCGACGACGACAAGTCGTTTCCACGTTTAGACGTCCATCGATCGAACCTTTCTCTCTCGCTCTCTTTCTCTCTTTCTCTGTCTATTTCTCATTCCGACTACTTTCCGCTGGCTTCGTTTTTTCCGTTCTTGAAAAAGGCAAGTGGGAGGGTGAAGGAGAAGCGAAGCACAAAAAAGAGGGATGGGACCGGAGGTAAATAGAGACGGACGATCTACGGATTTTTAAAACAGTTTGCTTGATTTTAAGTTGCAGTGGGAGTGAAGCATGTTTTGTTTGGGAAATGAGTAAAGTTTTGAGTAAGTTTGTTTAAAACTATGCGAACTATTGATCGAGAGTGAAAATAATGTTGTTTCTAAATCGTTCACGATGATATCGAAGGAAGAACTAATACTGTGGTTTCAATATTTTTATTTAACATTGAACATTTATACATATTACTTTTAAGTAAATATTAAAAACTATTACGTTATAATTACCGATACAGTTAAATCACTAATCATTGATCATCGAAATTCTGACTAAAAACAAACCACTCTCTTCGAATAACATCTTCCGCCTTTATCCCGACAATTTGATCAAACAAAACGTTACCTCGCTTTTCGAAAAGGCGAGTCAATAAAACAAGTGGAAAATCTACTTTGCCTCGTATTTCCCTGCGCCGATAAATGCAGCTCTCTCTCCGGGCTTCTCGTGTTTATGAAAAAAGAGCGGCCGACTCCTCCGGGGCTTTTAACACGTGTCCTCCACCTACTCTCCCCGAGTCATGCGTCTCTATTTCCTCCTCCGAGGCTATTCGCTCGACTTGGATCATCGCACCTTTAACGTCGCCATTCCCCCCTTCTCACCTTCCCCGTCGGCCTCTCGCTTATACGTACAACCTTCTTCCATCATCCGGCCGTGCGGTCACAATCATATTTCAAGCTATACGCACGACTCGTGCATGGACCGAAAGCCGGGGAGAAAAAAACGTGAGGCTAATGGCTGCATTTTGCCGGGGAGGGAAGAGCGGTGTGTTAAAGATTCTTTTTGTGTGGGATTGTCTTGCTGTAGATGTATTGTTTGTTCTTTTTTTAAGAATGTTGTTTTTATGAGATTTTTTGGGTTGTTTATAAAATTAATTGAAGACTAGATAATAGGAAACATCAAAGGAGCACAAATATATCAAATATTGTATAATTTTGATTCAACATAAAATTTATTAATTAAACTTGAGATAATAAATAGTACTGGCCATCACTTTCTGAAAATAACTATTTTCATCATTTTAAAGTTGATGAAATTTCTTTATTTTTTATTTTTATTATTTTTACATTTGAAAATTTTTAGAAACTTTTGTACAGTATTGTACGTTATTATAAAAATTTTGTAAAGTCTTCTAGTAAAAAACTAATTATTTTGTCTGAATACAAAACCAAATGAAGTATTATGGCTCAGAAGATAAAATACATAGCAGTGAGTATAGAATAAGTTTAGAAAATCACTTAAGTGAATGTTTTGTATTGGAAAACTGTGAACTTTGATTGAATTTCTTTCAAGTTTTTCACTGATTGAGGGGTGATTTTTTCCGAATCAAAATCTTTTCACGCTCTAATAACAAAATAGGTCTTACTACTTCGCAAACTGAAGCTGCACATAACTATCACATACTAAAAAAACCTTCATTTTAAAGCCATATTTAAATAAACAATAAAATCAAATTGCAATACTAAATGTTAACTTTTATTACATTTTTGTAATCATTCTGAACTAAAACTACATAAAACCGACATATTATACAAGAACCATCATATTTCATCTCATGAATCAAAATCAACCATTTTAAAACCTACCTTATTCGTCCTCACGATACCTAATCCCAAAACTTAATCCCCCCGAAAAATCATCAAGTCACACGAGACTCAGCAACATTCACCTAACCAACCTCCGCAAGTCCAGCAAACCCTTAGCCGCGACCGCTAAATTCTCGCTAAGACCTCGGCGGGACTTGAAATACGATTGTAGGTACAGCCTAAGCCACTATCTCCGCGCACGAGCGAACTTGCTCCGAAAATGCGAGGGTCCGCTCGCAGCGCGCGACACGTACGTACATTTCACTTAGCCGCGCGACGACACTGCAGGTTAACGCGCCTTTGCTTTCTCTCTCTCTCTCTCTC
>JAPYZA010002734.1:0-16651 GCA_030522685.1 Eupelmus azureus | reverse complement strand
TCTCTCTCTCTCTCTCTCACTCTGTTTCTCCGTCTCTCTATCTGAGCGAGAGAAACGATGGACGATATGATCCTCGGGGAGAGCGAGAGAGATCCTTGGAAAGCGTGATATATATTCCCGGCCTCCTCGGGGCGAGTTTCGCTTTTCTTGTTCTTCTTCGCGCGCTGTTTTTTTCTTCCCCCGGCCCACCCCCCGATTCTTTCGACCCCCTCGAGGGAATCACTTTTCTTGGTTTCGCGGCCGGCTGTGCTCCGGTTTCGCTCGTGCCTCTCTCTGCCTTCGTTTTTTCCTCGGCCCGGCTTTCACGTGCTGTTCATGTATTTTCATCTGTAAATTATAGGGTAAAGTTCGGGGCCACACACACGTCACTATTATCACTTTTCTCGCGTGGACCCTCTCGCAGGCCTCCGAGCCTTTGAAAGTTTAGCAACTAATTGTCATTAGTGATGGGGGAAGAGTTGTTTTGGCTTTTGGGTAAACATGATTTTTGCTTTTGCTAATTTCGGCCGTAAATATAATTTTGGAGGAAGTACGGTTAATGGTAGCTTGTTTTTGGTGTGTGAAAAATTTGTTTTTAAATTATTCGCATTGAAAAGCTTGATAACTTTTTTAATAATATTTTTATCTGCATTTTCAGAGTTGTGATTAAAGTTTAGGAAATAAGGTGCGGAAATGTATGTTAGAAGGTGTGCAGATTTCATTTTCAGAAATGTGTTTCTTGAGTATTTCTTATTTGAATGAATTAAAAGTAACGGCGAGAACCGTATTTGATGCTTGTATAATATAATCAAAATATAATTTCAATTTTTTAATACTTTTTATATTTCAAAATTTTTAATAATTTATGATTATTTGTACAAAATACAACTTCAATGTTCCATATTTAAAATTGAGAAAAAATGTAAATTCTTACTCTTGTTTTCCTTATTCTCTCTTTCTTTATCTTACCTACCTTCACACTAGAAAATTTTCAGGCTGTTATTTCAAGGAAAAAATAACACAATTTTTATAGTTTATTTTTCATTTATAAAACGCGCAGACCACCAACTTCACTTTCATCAATTACAATGATACAACAAGAAATCGGAAACAGTAATCCCACCTCAACCAAAACCCACAAACCCACCAACCTATAAAATCGAAAGCCAAAAGCAATATCCACTCTCACCCTCAAAAAAATCCTCCAACTCAACGACTCCTCGGCATTAACATTCACAAGGCTCCCTTCTGCGAACGCGCTCCGTAACGTCTTGTAATCGCATTAGTCCTGCGAAGCAACCGCAAATCGAATGAGCGCAAAGTCATACTCGCGCATGTCATTAAAGCGGCAGAGCGCGACGAAGTGAAAGCGCGCGAGAACAAAAATAAAACTGTAGTCGCGCGCTGCAGACACGGGGAAAAGTTGGTGGAGCGCAGGGTAGTTAAACTTGGACGAAATTTCATTCAATTGTTCCAACTAAACGATTAGTTCATTAAACTAAAGTTGGAGGCTAATGTGCATAAAACAAAGGGCGGCACGCGCGTGGCCGCCCCTCCGGCATCGCACGATCTACTTTATTGTTTAATTGCTAGTTGAATTACTTGTCTTGTAAAAATAGCGAATCACTTTTGTCGAGAGTCGAAGAGCGGAAAAGCAGTGTGTGATTCGTTTGAATTCGTGACGAGGTGGATTTTTAAAACGAGTAAGGAGCTTATCGTGTAATTAATGCGATTGCTGATGGCGTTAAAGTAAATTGCACGCCGTGAGCGGCTTTATGAGACCCTTTCTTTTTTCTTAATAGCGCTTGCGTCCTAATTGGCCGAGCGCCGATAGACCACTGTTTATGTACTTTTATTTCACGTAAGTGGTATTTCTGCTTCAGCTTCGATAAACATACCCTTTGTTTCTTCATTTATTATAAAAATAGAAAATAAAGTCTACATACATGATACTATGTTTCATGTGCGAGCAGAAATCAGCTGTGTTAATATCAATCTACTCTTGAAGAAAAGCGTAAAATTCATAGGTTAATTTTTCGTGTAAAAAAATAATTTTATAAATCAGATATATTTAATTTATTATATATTAAACGTAAATATTCATTGATTTACTTTAATTATATTTAAAGAGACTGAACATTTTAGATCCTTGCTTAAAAATCATTTCAACATCTTGTAATAATCCAATTAGTTAGGTTCGATGACTCCTAAGCCTCAATAACAGTACTTGCCTTTATTAAAAAGAAAAAAGCAATTCCATTCTACTATCGTAAGCGATTTACTCCCATTAAAGCCACCGACATTTACCACCAACAATTACTTACAGCCGTGCCGCCATTACCCTCTCCACCGCATTACCCTGATTCGTCAAAATATTCGACCAATCTGGCAAAAAAAGAAATCGCCCCCTCCCTTCTCTTAACGCGCGATCGACCGCGTTTACACGTACGTTATCTCTCTTTTTCTGCGAACCAGGCACATGGCCGCAGGCAGGTTGGTCCCCCCCCCCCAACGCGGCAGAAAATTATAAGAAAACACAAAAATATGAGCGAGGGAAAAAAAGAGAGCTGCGTAAGTAGTAACAGTCCGATACGCTCGGCCCGGCGCTAATCCCCAGGCTCCACGGACGAGCGCCTCGACATAAATCACGGGCGGGGGTCTAGTAGCGACATCCGCGCCGATCAGCCCTCTTGATAAACACGCGCGTCGCCAGTGCATACGGCCACTTTGTAAGAGTGGTGCAGCCGACGTGCCGGAGTAGTGTGGAGAGAAGAAAAGGGCGGGAGGCGTGCGTGCGTGGAGTCGGCGAGGGGAGGTTTTTTTTGGTTTGAGTTGCGAGATTTTTGGATGTTCTGCCTGTGATGTTGGAGAATGTTGGGTTAAGTGGTTGGGCAAATTTCGGTAGTGGGTGTTTTCGGATGGATTAGAGTTTGATGAAAGAAACAAATGACGTTTTGGTTGGGAATTTAATTACGTAGGATTGATTGGATTTCGAGCGGACGGATAAAAATCGTTCTTTGTATTGTATGAATAAAATGAGAAATTTTTTTTCTAAATATAGTTTTGTATTATTAAAATTCTGTTTATTTTTGTTTTATTGGAGGGAGAGTTTTGTGTAGGCGATATTTTTGGAATTCAAGTTATACATCATGTACATTTTTTGATTTGTAATTAAAGACTAATGGGTTTTCGATGAAGTTATATTTTTACACAAGTTATAATTTTTTTTTATTAAAAAAATCTTTGGAGACGCTGGATTTGGAAGAAAAAGATGTATGAAAAAGTTGGAATATAAGCAATAACAAATTTTTTAATATAAATTTTCATTTAAATTATTATTTTTTATTCAATAATAAAAAAATAAAGAAATAAATACGCGTATTTATTTTGAGGGGTTTGTGAATCTTCTCTCGAAATTCACGCGAGAAAATAGTTCCTCGATCCGTGTAATAATTAGATTTTACGTCCCAGACTATTACCATCTAACGTGTACGTGAACATTTTAATAGATTAAAATTAAATCAATTAATTTATTAAGTTTGTTAAAATATGACTTTTATTATTTATAATATTATAATATAAATTCTAAATTTTTCTCCAGTGACACGCGTTTGATTCAAGAATTTGATTCTACACATCAGCTAAACAATTTTTTTTTAAACACTGGAAGCCAAGTAATTCCCAAAAAGACCTAGGCTACCATTGAACTATTTGCCACAAATATGTGCTCATCGTACCATGACAAGCTGACAAAGTGCCACGTGCATCTGTCAATGAATGTTTCAAAAGCAAATATCGTTAAATCAATACTTTTAGCGGACATGTCAGGACATTCAACTCTATTTGCGCGACTGATTCGAGTATCCTAGTACCATTTACCAATGGTTTTGAATTTCTTATTAAATGGAAAAAATAGTAAACAATAAAAAATCTAAACAGGATTTTTTAAATATTTTAATATAAATTTTAAAGTGGGATATTAGATTTCAGCTGTGGGATTTTACGTAACTATCAAGGTCATTTTTCTAAATCCTACCAGTTATATTTGAAATAAAAAGAGCAGAAAATTTTACGTTAAAATATATTTTTGAGCATACTCAAATTTAAGGTCATATGAAGATCTCTGAAGGTCGTATGAAGGTCGAAATAAAGGCCATTCATAAAAAGCCATAATAATAAGAGAAAAAGAGTGTTCATTCATCTAAGACAAGATGGAGCATTGTCTAGCCAGTTCAGGCAAAATGGAATAATTTAAAACACGAATTAGATAATTTCACCTTCATTCCGACTAAATATTTAGAAAATGTTTTATCATTTTTACAATGCACGCTAAATCTTCATACTTTCCCTCTTGCTTCAGTAATCTACTGATTATAAAAGCTATTTAATAGTATTTTGAAAATACTCTGCAAGAATAAAAGAGCATTTAACGGTTAATTTTTATGGACTACCTCTGTTTACAATTCTTAGAAAAAGTAGTCGATTATATTTAAATTAGGTGATTTGGTTGACTATTCAATGGAACTTCTGCTATCGATCAATCTATTCAAATATTGATGTATGTAACGTCCACAGCATAATTGATCATAGTTTGTTATTAGTAACCAAAGTTGGTTACGGTCGGTCACTCTTACTTAATATTGAAGAAATCTAATCATAAGTGGTCAAATGTAGTTTTAAATTGCATTTTTTTTTATTTTAATTCGCGATTATCAGTTGTTATTGGTTAATGGTATAAATTCTTTAAAAAGCATGTAATTCTCTTCATCATATGTGATGAAATATAGTTTTAGCTTTAAATTTTCTTTTAATTTTAATATTCGATTATCAATTGTTGTTGGATAATGGTATGAATTTAAAAGAAATATAATTTTATTCAAACTTTGATTGCTTTTGGCTTCCTCTGGAGAAGAACTTTCTTCAACGATCTCTTAATCATCAAGAAACCTACTCATTTCAAGTCGTTCATTTATTTGAATGTGTTTTAGGTTTAATACACTTGATTAAAAAAACAATCTTCAAATAGATCTAATTGTTCATTAAAAAACAATCTTAATTAGAATACAACTATTTTCAAGCTCCCCATATCGATTCACCTACAACTGTCAAAATAAAAAACTTCACCCCAACTTATCTTCATTTCAGTCCTCTCCACTTTTCCCAAGCTTCTCCTAGCATTAACCATTAAAATCCCACTCCGTCAATCGCCAACCCACTACCCCCAAAAAGTCAGCCGTACCGCACGCGTAGACAAAAAAAAGCGCAAAAAGGCCGCGAGAAAAGGGTCGAACAACTCGTGAGAAAGAAATCCCGGCCGTGAGTGCACGCGCCTCGCCGGAAGGCGATCGTTCGCTCCGAAAAATGCTCGTTTACGAGAGAGAGCGAGGCTGCCGAGGCACTCGGATTGTCGCGGGAGGGCAAAGCGCCGGAAAAGCGCGCCTATCTGCGCGAGCCCTGGAAGAGATTGACGTTTCGGATCGATGGCCAACTCACGTGGGAGGGCGGCGCAATCCCCGCGCCCCCCAAAGAAATCGAATTTCACGGGGGTCTGCCGGCGAAAATGAAAAGCCCGATGAAATATTTATGTGCGTGTGTGTACGTACGCGAGCGCGAGTGTTGTGCCAGGCACCTTAGAAACCGAATTTTCGATTTCGCCAAGCTCGCTGCTTATCCGGTTTCGCGTTTCTTATCCGAGGCGGTGTGGGGCTCTCGTCATTTTTGCCGGCGCGCTTTTTGAGGCTCGAGAAGTGGGGTCGTCAAGTGATCGGTTTCGAGGAGAGCGAAGTGTAGGGAGTTTATGGGAAGGGTTGGAGTTTGAGGGGATTAAAATTTTTTCGATAATATTTGGTTGATAATTGTTCGGAAGTTTGGGTTTCTTGCTTTTAGATTATTTTTGTGAAATATTGGATAGACAGAATTAATTTTGATTGGCATCGGTTGTTTAAAATGATAAAAATGTTACGGCGGAAATATAAAGCTCTAAATATTTTTTGATTTTAATAGTATAATTAATTTCCATTCGACGCCTTTTTCTGTGAATTTTATTCAATTTTGACAATAACAGAAAGAAATATTACATTGTGAAAGTCATAAATTCAGAAAAATAAAGGCGTCACGTATATAAATGTTGACTTTTTCGAGAATCCGCCCTTGTGCCAAGTATCGACTGTTTGTCATCTAGATGCGCCGTCTATTTGTTTTGACTGATTTAGTGTGTGTACAAACTGCAGTACACGAAGATTTTGTTTACTTTTGGATTAATACGTTTTTGTTTTACTTTTTTCATACTACATATAAACAGCACAACAACATTTAAAAAAATTATTTTTAAATCTAATATAATTCACGTACGATTAATAAAAAGCTAAATCTCCCGGAGAATTTAATAAAAAAAAAGTATCGAAAGGCGCGAAAAAACTCCTTCCCCGCCAGCGACTCACCTTCGCCTATCTCATCACCTTAAGCACAGAGCACCCAGCCGAGCGCTTAATTCGCCGTATCTCCTCTCCTCTCTCCTTCCGGACGCAATAACGATCTCATCGCGAGGCGCGATAATGCCTTTCATAAAAGAAAACAAGGAAGAAATCCGGCTTTATCTCGCTTAGACGTCGTCTAATAAGAGGGCGAAATGCGCGCCCGGCCCTGATCCCGCCTCCTAATGCAGCGCGTCGATTATTTCGCAGCCACGGAGAATATTGCAGGAGGGAGAGACAATGTATCCGTGAGGTGCGAGGGAGTGGGAGCAGCCCCGGGGCCTCCGTTAATTACCCCTTAATTAAGCTCCTTGGCGCAGCCATTAGTTTTCGGCTGCGCGCGCTTTCGCAAATAATCCGCTCCTTGATACACTTTCCTTAGCGCTGGCTCTCTCGCAGCTTCTCTCTTTTATCCTCCTGCGGGAGGCGAAAAGAGAGGCCAGACTGTGCCTGCAGTTTAGTTGGGGGCCTGGTGGTAATGATCGCATTGGGAAATGATGACGTATCGCGCTGAGCTGCGGTGCTCGTGACGTTTTGAGGCTGGAAATTGTGTGATTAATGTGGAAAGTCTACTTTTCAAGTCGAGCGGAAAGTTTGCAGTTTTTATTGAATATTTTGGGCACGTTTTGGCGCCTTTTTAGTTTTAATTAAAGTGTCGGAAGCAGCTAGGGTTTTCGGTTAGGAGTGATTCTTTACCCGTTGCGCGAACTGACTTCTGATTGTGGCACCGATATTTTAAGTTTCTTTTCGAAATCGTTTTGATGATTTTACAATTAAGTATATTTAATTTGATGAAGGCTTGAAAAATAGCAAAAACACAATGTCTAATGAGCTCCTTTCAAAAACGCTGTTTCATTAATCAAGAACAAACCCAATATTTCTTCAAATTCACGAAATCAAGCACATACGTACCCAATCAAACGGATAATCAATGCCATAACTCATAAATTCAGGGCAATTCCTCCAACAATACATCATGATACACCGGAAGTTATTAGCCTCCGCGCCTATCAGATATCAGCGGCCCTCTGCGAGCTCGGCGAGGACGTATCAAAGGGCGCGCCTCGGCGCGCTAGCTGCAGCCTCTTACGTGCTCGCAGTCACGTGATTGCCTGTAAGGTATAATGCACATACAATAACCCAATAACCCTGGACATAGGAGGATGCGCGCCCACGCGGTGAACTGACTTAGCTCGGGTGGCTTGCCCATCTGGCTAATTCTCCACTGCGTCGGGTACTCGACTTAAATTTGTTAATCATCAAAGTGACTCGGTTTGGTTGGATATATAACGTCTGTTTATTGGATGGATACAAGGATTGTTTTTCGTTTTTCAGATTTGGTGGTTTGGTTGTTTTTATGTCGAGGGTAAGGCCAAAATATTATTTATTGTTTTAGTTGTGGTTTTTCGTTTTTGATGTTTATCTTGAAAAAGTTGTTTGATTTTCTCTCGAAGATAGATGTAATAAAATACTGTGTAAAGTCAGATTTTTATTTTTTTTTATTCTTTTATTGCTTTACTATTTCTTTTTTTCCTAACGCCCGATGAACTGGTAGCAGTTGATGTATTGTGCCGCTCAAGCAATATATCAAAAGTTAAATTTCCACCTACTTCTGGTTTTCACAGATGACATTTGAAAATTTCTTTTAACCCATTGATTTCACTTCCCTAGACTTGATTATTCTTTTTATACCCATTCCTTTTCGCGAATGAGAAAAGCTTGGCAGATTCGATTAAGTGAAAAGGAAAGTATCGCGTGCAGCACTTCAGATTAAATTTTCAAAACTAGCAGCACCATCTCCCAATAAATTACAAAAAATAACAACAATAAATTCAAAACACAACCATCAACTCCGCTAAATATTAAAGAAACAGTCAAAGACCCTTTGATCAGCAAAATGAACTAGCTCAATGCTCTCCTTCCGCAAACTTCCGCAAACTTTCAAAGCCACAGTCCACTCGCAGAGGTCTCGCAAGCGCCGCGAGCACAGAAAGAGAGTCACGCCTCTCCGCGCGCCCAGCCGCGCACCGGCTTAAGCGGCTTAGGCCGCTTTAGCTGGAAAATATTTTTGAAGAGGCTATATGTACCGAACCCAAGCGGCAGATCAATCAAGCTGCGGATCGCAGGAAGCCTTGACCGACACGCGGTGATTGTACAGATTAGGGGGGATTCGGCCGACAGAGAGGAGAGAGATTAGAGAGAATCGATGTTTGCCCGTGTCGGCGATTTAATAGAATTTCGCGGCCACTCGAAAGAGAAAGAGAGAGAGAGAAAGCCCGGCGCGTGTAATAGCCGCTCAAAGCTGTACAAGTTTCGGGGCGCGTGGAGGCTTGTCGGCCGGAAGATTGAATTTTACGTACAGCGTGTTCCGGGTTTCCGGGGGGAAAAAGAGAGGGACTAACAGGTGGTCCGTCACGTCGGGTGCTCGGCTTTCCAGCGGCGCTGCCGGTGTTTGTTTAAGTCCGAGGACTTTGGATTGACCGGATGAAGAAATTGCTGGGGTCGGGTCGATTAATTTTGTGGATTTTAAGATCTTCTGATTTGTCAATTTTGCCGCGCTGTTTGGAATGTTTTATTTGCATGTTTGTGAAAAATTAATGGGTTGATTTGAGATTAAGGAGCGCTGCGTTATTAAGGCTCTAATTTCAGTTTGTATACTGCAGTTTACAAATGACAAGGCAGCCTGAGTTTCTGAAATTGAAGAGCTCACATCTGTTCGTATTGTCCCTAATACGTATCTACGGATAACTTGTGTCTTCTAACTCACTTGTTTGTTTGCAGAAGCAAGTCAGAGTTTATAATCGCAAATCCAGTTGCCGGAAAGGAGGAGCGAAACTCCGAAATGAAGAAGTCAAATTATCGTAGTAATTTGATCACTCACAAACTTAATGAGTTTTTTACGACAAGCTTCTTAATTAATGTTTATTTTATTAATTAATGCTTAGATTTGTGTGACAAATAAGTTGAAAATATCTTCAACTTCAGTTTAAGGAACTCATCAAAAATCGCACTACTACATTAAACTATCCAAAACCCAGCAATAAAAGTTGTAAATTCAGCAATTCGAAAGCCCGAAACGCGCGCACAATTAAGAGAGCCA
Source organism: Eupelmus azureus (assembly GCA_030522685.1). Classification (NCBI taxonomy): domain Eukaryota; kingdom Metazoa; phylum Arthropoda; class Insecta; order Hymenoptera; family Eupelmidae; genus Eupelmus; species Eupelmus azureus. The sequence goes on along the minus strand of JAPYZA010002734.1, from coordinate 7,099 downwards.
TCTCCCCCGGCAACAATTCGTCAAGAGCCGTCGTAACAATAATTTTATATCCACAACACTGCTCCCTTGCCCACATTACCCCAGTGCATTCGTCAACCCTCTTGGCATAAACATGACGAGCATCCTCATCACCGCTCGCCAACGCCCCCATAAAACTTTCGGCCCCGCGCAGCCAACCCAGCGCAAAAATCATGAGCGCAGATTCATCAGCGAACGACGCAGACGCTCTGGCATCAAGCTTTTTAACGACTGCCATATTTAACGCAGCCCGAGACGCCAAGTCGCATCTTGATCTCTCCCTCACTCTCATCGTCTAGAGGCAGCCTGCAAATACAGCTGCTGGGGCCTCGTCTCGACTGGCTCGGCCAGGGGCAATTTCGCTTAATAGATGAACCGTCTCCTTCGTCAACATCGCCGACGCGTTAAATCGCCGGCTCGCCCTGTACACGTACACAATTACGGCGTGAATTTGAGCTTCGCGGAGCGCCCCCCCCCCCCTCTCTGGAAAGTTTACGGGCGGAGCTCGCGCGCCGAGTAGCGTGTAACTGCTACCGCGATGCTGGGAGGGATGCAGTTTGACCCCGGGCTTGAGATCCTCTTAGGGTCGCGCCTGCCGTCTAATTGCGATTTAATGAAATGCATCGATTTGAATTTGACATTTGCCCTAGCGGCGCCGGCGAGACGTGACTTGATGCGGATTTGTATGGCTGAGAAGTTAGCGGGAGTTGAAGTTATTGAAAAAGATGTTTATGTTACTTTTTTGGAGATTTTCTGATTGCTTTTTGTTGAATGTTATATAGAAAAGTGTTATATAAAACATTGGAAAGTGTAATAGAAGTAGCAGCCCTGCATAATCGACGTTTTTAATGTGATTCGAAACGACAATTTGAGTTTATTACATGAAGCGTAGAAAACGTATTATTTTTGTATAACTTCAAACAATCAAAAACACCTTTTCATCCTAAAACTTAAGCACCACTTCGCCACTACTTAAATAAAATAAACCCAGAATATAAACATATTCATTCGTCATAAAAACGAAAAAAAAGCAGGCAGCGAGAAAAGCCGTAGATATAAGCAAAGAACGACTCGGATTCAGCCGTTTTTCTTACGCTGAAAGTCACGACAATAAAAGTCAGCCATTCCAGCCGTAGCCCTCTGCGTGCAGCCGGCGCGCGCTGCACGGCTAAATTCGGACGATCGAGAGCTCCGCGGGCCGGAAGCTTTTCTGGCGCCCGAGCTCGCCCCATCGCAATAAATAAAAGCATCGCTGATAAGCCGCTCTCTCGCAGCGTGGAGCCTTCGCGCCCATTACCTCCCTCCCCCCTTCCTCTCCACCCCCGCTTGCTTTTTCTATCTTCCGCGCTACATGCTTTTTTCTCGTTCCCCAGCTATACTGCTCGTTTTTTGCCTCGTTCCCCGTTTGCCTCGTATGCAAAACTGTGACCGATGCACAATATCTCTGGCTTATTCTCCGTCTGCCTCTAGCTCTTCTGCTCGCCATTCTCGCGTTTCGCTTCTTCTTGATTTTCTCGCGCTGGCCTATCGAGTAAATTGTGCCCTTTTTTCCTCGAGTTCTCGCTATCGTTTTTTGTCGAAATAAATACCCGCGTTGACTGCGAATTCTGGTGTGCTACGGGGAATACGTTTTTGAAATATTTGATATCGAATTGAGATTTTGAATGTTGTTTGTTGTTTTGTTTAGCGATTTTTCATGGTGTGTTTTGTTTACCGGGGTTTGATTGGAATGGTAAATAAAAAATATTTTATTTTTTTATATTTGTAAGGATATTACATTGCAAGTTATTTGCATTGTAAGGGATCATTCTTTCGTTTATTACCAGAAATAATGTAAAATAATATATAACTATACTACTTTTACTTTTCTAAACAATTTCTTACATTTTATATCCTCAATATTTGGAGACAGATATGGTAGCCGCGAAAGAAAGTGAATATCAAAAGAAGGATGTTCATATATTCGAGTTCCGACACGGAAGTCTTTTCTCGATCTTAAATAAAAATGTGTGTTCTCGGAACCCTCCGCGACACGTGGCCAAGAGTTATCATGCTGCAATATGACTTTTCGGATCCCTTCGCCAGTAAATGGCTTCTTCCACTTCGATTGATCGCTAAATTGATAAGCTGTTGCCGATATCGAACTGCTGGTATAGGAAACCCTATTCCTCAGGATTAAGCATCTTGTAACAAATTCTGTGTTCATGTTCTGCTGAATGCAAAGCAATATTGCCTTATTGACTTTGTGGATTGTGGGTGGATTGCAATAGTATATCGGGATCTAATTAATATCCGTTGTTGAGAGTTTATTTGTAATAAGATATTGAAAATCTTTATATTATTTTTTCTTGATAATGACTATATTTTACAAAGTTTATCGGTAGATTTTCATAAATATAGTAACAATATATTTTTCTGATATTAACCTTTTAATTTTCACATTCCGTAACAGTAATTGCTAGTCTTTAATTAAAATTTTTTTAAGAGTGGTCCCAAAGCGACTAATTGTATCAAATTTCCTTTTACTTTAATATCATCCGCAATTTCACATACTGGCGTGAAACAAAAAAAAATTGATTAATCAACTATAACTTTTAACTCAACAAAAAAATTAAACACTAATTGTTGGGGCATTAATTTTTTTAAGCTTTTGGGAGTCAATATTGGGACACTCTCTTCCCACTCATTTTTTTATTTGATGATAATTCTTGCCTTTTTACTAAACAAAGTCAATGATGTAGATATAATTAGAATAAATATTAGTTTTAAGCTGGAATATTAAAATAACATAATGCTGAAATCTGCTAACTTTACTTACATACTTATAAAATTATTATTCTGTACAAGTATATTACGCAAAAATAACAATTTAAAAGTTAAAAAAAAAACATAAACCAAAAGTAAAAATCAATATAAATCTTCATTTTTAAAAAGTTAATTCAAATCAATTAAAGTAATAATTTAACCATAACAACTCAAATAACCTTCAATCACAAATCTCAAATTAAATAATAACGCAAAAAATTGCACCTCTACATCTGTAAGCTCATTTTCGAGAAATACCAGATAAAGTAGAAATCGCGCCACTGGTGAGCCTAGCCTCAGGCAATCTGAAATTCGAGGTGTAGGCACAAAGGGCGCACACATCGGACTCTCGCCCCTGGCGAAAGCTGCGCATTGCATTCCAGAGATATCCGCGGACGAGGCCCGGGTCATCACGTCTACGGCCGTAAATCGGACGCTGGCGGCGGCTGCTAGCTCTGCCAATAATATATAATCCATTATGGAGCGCGAATGGCACCGGAAATGGCCGTGAGAGACAATGAGGCAGGGATTGACGGGCAGGATGGGTGACTCTGGATTTGCTGGAGTTTTGAGGCATTTTGTTGTCAAGATAATGGTAATTAATGTTTTGATACAAAGAAACGGTTGTAAGATTAGATCCTTTCGATTTAATTGATTTGAGTGGATTTTCAATGTAAGATTTTTTATGTAAATGCATTTAAAAACATTTACTTGTTTCAAATAAATAAGTTTGGAAAAGAAAACATTTTTCGGAGAATACGAATAATATTTTGTTTTAAAACTTTGTTTTTCTTTAATCAAAAATTTTTTGGCTTTTTTCAAAAACAACGGTGTTTAGTAAAACAATTGATTTAAAACAAGAAAAATTCTTTTTATTGATATATTAATTTAAATCTAGAATTTCATTATGTTACTGCAAGCAAATACAATTCAGGATATAATTAGTTTGATTGTCAGTATAAATTTATTTAAATGAAATTTGAATTTTATCTAAAAAGTACTAAAATTCAAGAAAATGCATTTTCAATTAATAAAAATAAAACGTTGTAAAAAAATTATTGTTGTGTTATTGTAAAATTTATTTTTGCTACAATTCTCAAACTAAATAAAAGATAAATAAAATATTACATTCACTTTTTTTACAATATTATTGTAACGTAAAATTTACTACGTTTACTTCCACTTATTGACAAACTAACTATCACCCATCAGCACTATCAGACTAAATCAACGAAAATTGAGTGGCCGAATTAACCCCACTCAAAGTAATCCCCGAACTCGTCTGTCAACCATTTAGTGGTTAAAGTAGCAAAGTAGCTGAACTGTCAATAGGCCCGGCCAACGCGAAATCTTGGCCGAAAATTTCAACTTGAACGCTAACACAACCTGATCAAGTTTCCGGCAGCGATTTTAGGTTGATTTTCGGTTTAGCTAACCGCTAGTGCAAACAGCACATAAGTTCGGGAGAGACGAGATTAAGCGCATTGCAGCGTAGGCGAGTAAGAAATGATTTAGGACTTGATAAAATAGTCTAGCGGCCGCTAGATTGCTGTGATTGCGACGGAGGTAGTGGGCGGGTTTTACGAGACTTGGTGTTTATTGTCTTGAGGCGGAAGTTTTAGAGGATCTGGGTGTTTTATTGTATTTATATAAGTTTTCATCTTATACTATCGCGAATTTATTGAAAGAATTTTGCGATAGTGTATTTCGAAGTTTATTTTAAGTAATAATTCTAAATAATCGGAAAAATAGGTTGAATTAGACTATATTAAATGTATTCTTATGTAGTAAATACAGCTTTACTCAACAGTTAAAACTTTTGATAGCCCAAAAACATTAAAAAATCATTCAGGACGACACAAGACATTTATTTTTTATAAAAAATATCTGGAAAAAGTTAAGGTAATAATAAAAGCCAGTAAAAACTCTGGTCCACCATTGTTCCTCTCACGTCGTAAACCAAATAAAGGATGTAAGCCCGATTTTATCGCGCCCATAAAGGGTCATCATTCTTGCCCCTTTCGCTCCCTGAAGCGAAACTCAATGAAGGGACGTGAATTCCAATGAATCAAAACGCGCCGCTCTAAGTGCCATTACGAGCCGGCAGTACTCGGCAAAAGCCGCCCCGAAAAATGGACAAACAATGCGGAATTAAAAGGGCCTCGTGGCGGCAACTGGAAAAAAATATCGAGAAAGCTTCCGCTCACCCTGGCTCATCCGTATAAATCTTTCAGCTGTGTACAAGAAGACAGATAGCAATAGAAAATCATTTCTTGTAGACGCGTGCGCTGTCCACTTTTTGCCTCGCGATTAGTTTTGCTTCGATGGTCAGGTCACCTTGCCTGTTTGAAATTCTTGCCAGGTAAGCCTAATTAATGTTGAAATTGTTGACGAGGCATGATTGTGCGCCGCAATAGTTTGCTTTATCGCTAAAGTAGGTTTTCGATTTTTTTAAGAAATGTATGGGAATGTATAAATAAAAATATTTAGTATGAAGCAATATTAGTAATAATTTTAATTAATATAAAATAATTTTTATAATCCTTATATTAATTTTAAGGAAGCTAATCTAAATAATAATAAGAACCGTCAATGAATTGGCAGCGTTTTTTTTTTGTTTGCACCGTGTCTTTAGAAGATTTGAGTGCCGTGTGTGAAGAGATTTATGTTTTTCATGCTTTCGATGGATCGAAGCTGGCGTAGGGTTAGGTATAATATGACAGAAAATGGATAGATCCGAAGGCGTTTGCTTTCTTAAAGAAAAGAAGGATTGTTAGTTACTTGAAACACGTGTCAAGTGTTTTATTTCATTTGTTTCAGATATACATACGTTGCAGATGATATTTTATGATTCTACGCTTAAAAATTTTATGAAAATGCTAGCATTATGCTAATTTCATGCAAATGCTCGCAATTATTATAGATATACTGTAAGTAAAAAATTAAATAATATATGCGTTTTAAAAAAAATTATTAAATATCAATTTGAAAAACCTTAATTTTAAAAACATAATTATTATTTTGATAGTGGATATAATAGCGTTGGAGATTAAATGTGACCTAGATTTTATTTGCATGCAGTTATCTATCTTATAGAGCAGTTGAATAATATAAAGCATCATTAGAATGAGGTGACACTGTGTAAACTATTGTTATTATAATAAAGATAGTAACCATTAAATTCTCGAGAGATGGTATGATACTGAAGTACAGAAAAGAAGTAAGATTTTGAGAAAATATAATAGAAACAGTGGAGAAAATACGATGAGAACATCATGGGAGAGTGAGTTTGAATTTTTCAGATAGCGTATGATTTCTTTAGTTTCTTATTCTTTGCTGGAGAAGCTCACTTTTCTTTAGTTACGGATCAACTGCTTCAGTTCTGCAGATTTAAAATTCGAATAAAACTTCAATTGCAATATCCGTTTCTTTTTGAAAATATTTTCTTGTTCAGTATCAAAATGAAAACCATGTCCACCAAGTTTAACGTTAATTTTTTAAATTGATGTATCAGATTAATAATTTTACATGAAATAATTCTTCTCAAGAATATATATTTGAATGTTACGAAAAAGACATTTTAATAACACTTGATATTATGAAAAATAAATGTACCTTTGAATTTATGGTTTTTCAACAATACAATAAATTAAGTGTAAAACAGCACATTGAATGTAATTCAATTCTACCGACTCATTTAATGTACTATATAATAATATTTTTATTTTCATTTGTAAATATCTGTTTTAAAATTCCATTTTTAAAGGCAAATTTGTATTAATTTATTACATACACAGATGTTAATTAAATGTAACCGAACGAGACCCTCAGATCATACCTGAAAAGTAATTTTATTTTGCCGATGTTTTTTACAGCTCTGTTAATTAACATCTCGATATACAGCAAGTCAGTGCAACTACATTTCTTTCAAAGTACAATTTCGAAATAGACATTTATAAATAAAATGAAGAAACTTATTACTGGTACGATTGTAAACAAAAACGTTTTTTTTTATTTTCCGCACTCATTCAAATCCATCTACATCAATCAATGACCGTAATGTTCAGAAAAACGTAAAAGACAAACAATCTTGCCGCGCTACACAAAATCAGCGAAAACCCGTTGGCCCGCATCAGCCCATGGTAGCATCATCAAAGTACGTGGAAGTCAACGTTACTCCTAGACCTTTTAATCTTGTAAGAGCTTTCAAAATAAAGCAGCGCAGCGCTAAAATAGAAAGGACACACCGTCAAACAAACCGTAACCTCCTTCCTAA
>JAPYZA010002733.1:0-16616 GCA_030522685.1 Eupelmus azureus | reverse complement strand
CAGAAAACTTACCAGCATGAAGTTTTGGCGATGTGGAAATCGCTGACCCAAGGGCCACCAGAGCCAAGAGCACGATGCTGAACCGCATGGTGATACAAAGTGCTGTGCATGCTGACTGACACTGGACCCAGACCTTTTATACCAAATTCTTATCATTATCTCAGGCAGCTCGGCGACCTGCTGACCCGCGGCTTTAGTCCCTACTTTTAAATTTTGCTTGCGGAAGATTACAAGGTGATAACTGTTGCGCACCTAATGCAGTCCCTCAAGACGATTTTGAATTCAGTGCCTTTGTAATTCACTTTGCATCGATCAAATCATGAGAAGAAAATGTAATTAAAGTTTACTTGCTTTTCTTGAAATAATTTAACATTTTGCAAAATGTGAAATGATTAATTAAATTGATGGTAAGTACTTTAATTAATTACATTGTCGGATAAACTATGAGATTATGAAACTGCGGATAGTGTATTATAGTTTTTAATTATTTTTAAAACAATATAATATTTATATTATAAATATTAACATCGAGCGTATTTAATTATGAAGGATATTTGCCTCATTTAACATAATTGTTATTAAGATTATGAATAATTCTGAGGACTTCTTGATATTTTTATTTAAAATATATTTTCATTCTTTATTTAATAACATACAAAATATTATAAAAAATATACTATGAAAAAATAAATATGTAAAAATTTCATTCATGTAAACGGAACTTTTTTGAAATGTCATTTAATATACTTCGTATAATTAATTATGAAAAGTAAATATGATTTAAATGTTTTATTCTAATATCTTCATGTTTAATTAAAGGTATTCAAATATTTTTCGAGATCACTTCCTATTTAATCAAAAAGACTCATTTCAAAGCTCTTTTTAAAACATAATACATTATGAGTTATTTTTGTTTAGAAAATAAATAGAAAGATATTTACTGCACAGTTTAGTACAAAACTAATTAAGTAAAAGTATTTTTGCCAATTTTTAATTAATGTAATAATGCATAATGTAGCAATAAATTTTGATATAACTACACTGATAAAAATATTTAATACTTAATTGAATCAATTAAACTTATATTGGGAGGATAAATTATTTTCTCAGTGTATAAATTGTGATATGTCTTGAATATTGAAAAAAAAAAAAAATTTTCATTGTAATTAAAATTTAATTATTAATTCCGGTGAACATGTATGTATTACAAAAATAACTAAATTATTATAAGACTATAAATCATTCTTATTATAATATAAAACATTCTTATTATTAGCCAATTAATTTAAATTATTCAATCTTTATTTAAAACGACTAAATAAAAAATTAGAAGATTGAGTTTTTCGCTTTTTCAGGATCTGAAATAAAAAAAGCCGAATACCTATCATCTTAATTAATAGTTTTTACTAGAATTTTACCGCATTAAATTATAAAATTTTCAAAATTTATTTCTAATTTCAATTATTTTAATATTGAAACTCATTTCGGTAATTTTGACTTTTAATTTAACCTAATTAAATAATGCACAAGATTGTACTACCCCTATGCGTTGGGCAATTCATATTTTTCATTTCTATGCGGATGTGCTATTAATACATCCATTTGATATTTTTATATAATCTAATTATTCGCATTTTATACTTACCAAAAAAGTGCTTATAATCATTGTTTACTGAAATTCTTATCGTAACTGTTCATATTCTTTAGCATTAATTATTCTTTCAGTGGTTAAAAGAATCACCAACAGTTTTTATCATATTTAATTATTTTGGAACTTTTCCTAATTGATATTATTAATTATATCAAATAAAACTTAAACTTTATATAAGTCATGTATTTTTCTATTGATTTTATTTTAAAGAATTTGAAAATAAAAATGTCCATGTGTAATAATAACTACCCTATAAAAATTTTCAATTTATTAAAAAATAATCAGAATACTAACATAGAGATTTTTTTTAATTTTCTATTAATATTAATAATTAAAGATTATTAAATTCATACTTTTATTGCACGTGTAATATGTCGTTTGCATCAACTTTACATTAATGTAAGCATGAATGGTCGACTATTGATAGTGTAATTAATTACGATAATTATGATTGTAAAAAGCTTTCCTCTGAGAGAAAAAAATTAGATTCATTTTAAACTTTTATCTGAAATGCAGTTTTAACATAAAAAAGGTATGAAAAATGTTATTGATTGTATTATGTAATCATATATATTTTTCTAAATTATACATAATAACTTAATTCATAATAATTTAATTCAAATTTGCTTATTGTTCGTAATTGCATGATATTTGCAAGTAGTTGTTCTTTTTTTTTATATAATCGGACTCCCGTCTTAGCAATGTCAATATAAAGTGAGTCTCTGGGATATGGAACCTTTCGCAAGAGAAAGATAATTCGATAAATATTTCCAGACTTTATGCAGGTGATTATGCGCAGTCGGGTTATCATAATTCTGTTTATTTCACAAATTTATCCGTTTATGCGTATTTTTAAATGTTCACAGTATTTGTTGTACTTTTTTAGTTTACGCACTTTGATCTCGACTAACTGTGCGTTCTGTATCATTCTCGAAAAAGTTTAATTTCAAACCATTTATATCCCTTCATTGACGAGGTGTAGATGCCTCTTAAAAACGACAGCTCTTTCACCGACATGTCTGAGAAGAGAAAAACGAAAGACTGCTATAGTTCTTATTAAAAGTTCAATTACTTTACTTTATTATGCAATAAAACAAATTAACAAAACTAAAATAAAGTGTATTATACATAATTGTTTAGTGTGATGAACAGAAATTTTTAATTAAAATATTTATTTTCGTAAGTACTTAATAAGAAAGTTTAAAGAAATTGTAAGGTCTAAGACTTCTAAAATGTATGTAAGTATATAGGTACACTTTTATACACGCACAATTGAACAGGTAATATTCTTTAAGATTTCGACATCTATCTTTGTAATTTTTTATATAAATTGTAATCGAAATAATTTTTATCTAAAATTTCTTCTCTTTCCTTCTATTCAAAATTATTAATTCTTTTACCAATATTAAAAAAAGTATCTTAAATACAGTTCCGTAAATCGTCGTTACAAAACATTAAATTATTAAAATATATGATGTAAAATTATATATATACTTTTTATGTATTCTACATATGGAATTCTCTAATAAGTTTAGTGAATAAACTGTGGAACTATTTCATTTATCCAATAAAGTATATGTAACATATATTGAATATTTGTTGAATAATTGTTGAATATTTCTTTTTGTTACATAGATGGTTCAGGACACAAGGAAAAAACTAGTAGGTCTGTTTTCACATGGTCTATCTAAAATGATTTGAGCTGCTGACATTTAATTAAAAAAAAAAGTAATTTCATGCAATAATGTTTGAATAGTACAAAATATAGAAGAAAATAAATTTGGATAGTTTAATTATGTAAGCCTATCGACAGAAAAAACATGAACAAAACATTCGCGGAAGTTGACATGAACAAAAAACTGACAGGTCAAAAAAACTACGTGCAAGTAAATTAGTATTAAAGAAAAAATTGAAAAATTGAATGAACTCAAATGTATGAAGTTTGTACGTCGAGTATAGAAAAAAATTATAATTATTGTATTTACTTTAATTGATTTTATTATAGACAGTAATATAAAAATTAATTATCACAAAATAAAAATTATTTTATTTGCTGTATTGTAAAAAGCAACATATGCTTTAGAAAACTGTGTTAAGAATTGTTTTGGATATATAACAATAAAACAAGGGAATTTGTCAGACTCTTACATACTTCTTTGGAAGTTTATGAGAATGCTGTATTATCGATATGTAACGTCAAAAGTATGCTATATTATAAACGCTCTCATGGCTGTATGATTGACTATAGATATAAATAATAAACTGTATTATCAAAAATGCTAATGAAATAATAGACGGATAGTCAAGGCAGACAGCAACCATGCAATTTCGGATTCAATAAAGTGGGGAATAAGAAACAGCTTTAAGAATAATAGAGAAGAGAGAAAAAGATAACAGAGATTGGTGGAAAACTGTGATATTAAAACGGAATATTGTCCTGATTTCAGAGCCGTTGGTATAAAACATAAGTTTTGGAAGAACAACTAATACCTTGGTCGAATAAAGGGAACAAAGCCATATATTTATTGAATCTGTAACTCTGTAATTCTAAATATATGACTAAATAAATAAAAAAAAATATTCATTCACAATGATTCCTTCACGTATTAATAATATAAGCAAGTTATAGAACTAACAGTATTATATGGTGTAAGGTAGGTTCAACATTTATATTGCTTAAAGATGTCTCGTGTAAAACAATATATCAAACAAGCATAATTTTGGTCATAATTATCAATTCTTTGTTTTAAAAACGGTAAATTGAAGCTTGCTGTCTTTAGTTTCATTTCATTTACTAGAAATTTATCAAGGACTTGTCTCGACTGAAATATTCATATTTTAAGTAAAATGTCTTTTTTTCATATTTTCTTTACAATGAAACAAGTATTCATAACTTGAGTGTTTCAAAGCGTTTGACCGTACAATTGTAGCTCCGTTAATTTTTTGGTACCTAAAAGCATATATCCGAAAATTTCATCAAGATCTGTAATCCAAATTTCAGATGATCTCCTGGTTAGTTTTTTCTTCATTTCACTTAATATGTACAAATACCGACTTTTTTCATTTGATTAGCAGAACAGATTTCTAAAAGTTTAAAAAAAACGTTTTGTGCTAGTAAGAACATATTACTTTAGGATGCAGTGTATAAAAATTTGAAGAACCGCCGATCGTGATTCCAATATTAAATGTGGCGTAAAGTGGGCACAGAAAAGAAAGCGGATCGCTATAGGTGCAGAAGCTTTTGTCTTAAAGACAATCACGGGAATGAAAGGGAGATCAGAGGAAATCATGCTCTGAATTCTCAACATTGAGAGGAGTGGAGCGCGCTCTTCTTTTTACCTATATCTATAAGTTGGAAGGATGGTGAGAGTCAAGGGGTCATTGCGCTATAAAATTTCAATACTCGCAACAGGTGTAATATATCGGATAGTGTGTATTGAATTTAATCTGCATCTAAGTATAACTTTTATATCTTGTACTTTTTTCACGGCTGCGCGAAAGAAAAACTGAACAGTAAAGTATAAGTAAATGCTGCATGCACTACGGTTTAAAATCACCTTCTCAACGAGTATGATCGTCATACTCATTAGGGATATTCTTTAGTAGCACAATGTATTACAATGATTTTATGTCTCAAATTACTAAATACTTGTATTTTTTTTTAAGGAGAAACAGCTTAGTTCTTTCTCTGCTTGTAGATGTATTTTAACAATTATTCATTCATTTATTTTTATATGGTTTATTAATATGATCTGAAGTCCTTAGAATAGATACATATATTTTGATTTGATGCATTTTCTAAATAGCTGAATTTCTAAAACTTTTTATAATACTATATTTCTTATAGCATAGATCATTATTTTAAAAATTATTAATCCTGGTAAGTATACTTGTGAATATATGTCAGTCATGATAATTTAATATACAGAGAATATCTTATAATTTCATTTTATGTAATTAAACAATATATATTAGTCTATAATATATATAATGTCATGTGAATCAAAATTAGAGTTAATTGTTGAATGACTAAAAATAACAAATTTATAATTGTTATAACTCATTAATTTTTGAGTTCAATTTATTATATTGTTGTACACTAATTTTTTGTTCTTTTTCTTTCTTAAAAAGACTAAGGAATTTCAAATTAAAAATATATATCATATAGATTTTGGATTACAAATAATTTTGGTTAATATTTTCTGTAATTTCTATTGTAATGTCATTTATAATTTTATATTATAACGATTTTCAATGATCTAACGGATTACTGTTAAACTATCAACACAGGTTCAAAGACTTTACTTATTATAAACTTATTCATAAATCTTTAAAACGTCTCCATTAATTCATTGTTGTATACCTTTATTGAAAGCAAATCAAGTAATTAAACAGAGTATAACCTAATCCAAAAGTTAAATTCGCTTAGCGCTCTTTTGGCAGACTTAGATAGAGTAGATAATGGCCGCAACAGGTAAGACTTGGCGTTGAAACATTCATTTCGAATAATTAATGATGAGGATAAAAGACTCGTCTGTTTTAGCTTAACGAGCCTGCATTGTATTTCCTCCTGACTTAATTCACCACAAGTAAAACTCTGAAAGATTTTCTTCAAATTAAAAAGAAAAAAAAATTAGAGTTTCAAGAAACCAAACTATCTATGTAGCAAAAATTCGCCGAGCTCAAATATACCTATAGTCAATAACAAAAATCCAGCCAACAATCAACCAAATCATCTATCTACCAATCAGCAAATTCCCTTCCCAAATCCATCGCTTAAAACCCTCACGACCTCACCCCGCGCATAAAACAAAAACAAGCACAGTCCCTATACTCCCACACCCTATTATTACTCCTCTTCAAATTCGCGCTCCAGAGGTCCATTTAACGAGCTCCCGCGCGCGCATGTGCACTATATACCCCACGCTCTTCTCCGTAAGAGCGAACGAGACAGATGCTGGATAAAAAAGCGAGACCGACGCGGAGTCTCCGCAATAGCTATAATACACACACACACAGCTATATCATAGAAGAGATCATCCAGCCCCTCCGCGCGTGTGCGAGAGTGCGCGTAACCTTGAAAAGCCCACCCTCGGAGGAGGCCACGGATCGTAAAAGAGGGAGCCTCGCGCTGCGGGTGAGAGATAAGTATATTCACTCTCTCTCTCTCTCTCTCTCGAATTCGCTCTGCTCTCTCGGGCTGCTCCGATCAGAGAGCGATAGTCGCGCGAGAGCTCAGAGCTGTGCGATTACGCGTTAGTCGCATTGTTTACGTAAAGATTTTTTCTCCGTCTTTCCCCAAAAGATCCCGAAGAAGAGGCCAGAGAGATGCAGGTTAGGTCGGGATGCTAGTCGCGCGACGCGGGGACTCTACGTCCGTCCTCGTCTCACGGGCTTCGCATCCTTTTTCCCGCGGGCAAGCCGGGAAATAAAACGTATATCCGCAGTGTCGAATTACCCCCCCGGAGCGCCTGTCTGTGTGCCTGCCTGCGGCCTCGTCTGTGTGTGCGTGTAACGAGAAAACTTATCTCTGTCTCGCGCGCGCGCGCGCCTATTAAGCTTTATATGCAGCCGAGTGTGTGGCGGCGCGAGCTCGTTTTAGCGCTCGGCTGACCTGGAGTCGCCGCCGCCTCAGCGGGACCGAGTGTGATTAGGATGCGTCGTCTGGCGCAGCGGCCGAGAAGTAAGTGAAGAGAGCGAGGAAATCGAGGGAGAGGCGGCCCGCAGGGGAGCTGATTTTGGGGCTCTCACGATCGTTCGAAGGACGAGAGCCGAGAGCAATGGTAGTGACGGGCAACGTCGCGGCTCACCGCAACCAGAGCTCGGCCAGGAGGAACGTGAGGATCCTGCTCGTGGGGGATAGGGGAGTGGGCAAGACTTCTCTGATATTGTCGCTCGTCAGTGATGAGTATGCCGAGGATGTGCCCAGCAAGGCTGAGGAGATCACTATACCTGCCGATGTCACTCCGGAGCAGGTGCCCACGAGGATTGTGGATTACTCCGGTAAGTTGAGTTGGCCTTGTTGGTTAAGTTTTTTCGAGGGGGTAGAGTGTGTGTAATGAGGATTTGCTTGGTGCGTTTAGCTATGGAGCAGACAGAGGACCAACTTTGCGATGAGATCATGAAGGCCCATGTTATCTGCGTCGTTTACTCCGTGCAAGATCGGGAGACACTGGATAATGCCAAGTCCTACTGGCTGCCGCTTATTAGGAAGAATTCAACCAGCAATCGCTGTCCAGTTGTGCTTGTAGGCAATAAGATTGATGTCATTGATTACTCAACGATTGAAGAAGTGTATCCGATAATGAAAGAGTTTTCGGAAATAGAAAGCTGCATCGAGGTGAGTTTTTGAATTAAAAGTTTTGAAAAGAGTAAATAGTTTGAGGGTAGTGCATTGGGACAATCATTTGTGTAAAAGATCACTTTTGTATGAAAAAATTTATCATTCATTAAATATATTAATTAGTAAATGCTTAAAAAGGTTATTTTACTGTTTTAAATTTTTCTTATATGAACAAGTTTAATTACAAAAGTTTTGTTTGACCAAATTAAATTAATATTTAAGTTACGAAGTTACGAATTAACCCAAGTAACTTTAACAATTATTACAATTAGACTATTTAACACTTTTCAGTGCTCTGCTAAGACGTTGCAGAACATCTCAGAGATGTTTTATTACGCACAGAAGGCTGTTTTGCATCCAACAACTCCATTATACAATTATGACACGCAGGAGGTAGGCTTATTATCAACTATGTATTTATTTAATATAATTAACTACTATTTGCTTTAATATTTCAACTAATATATCTGTACTAAACTTCACAGCTGACTGAAGAGTGCAAAACTGCATTGCAAAGGATATTTAAGGTACATTTTTTTTTCAAAACATTTTCTAGAAAAAATTTATAAATTTTTAATTATCATAACTATATATTTTCAGATCTGTGACGTTGACAATGATGGCCTACTAAGTGACGCTGAACTAAATGCATTTCAACAGTGGTGTTTCAATACCCCTTTACAGCCACAAGTGCTAGAAGATGTAAAAGCTGTTCTTTCAAAAAATATTGAAGATGGAGTATGCAATGGCTGTGTCACAATGAAAGGTTTTATGTTTTTACAATGTCTATTCATTCAAAGAGGAAGGAATGAAACTACATGGGCTGTTTTACGAAAGTTTGGCTATGATAATGATCTGCAGATGTCAAAAGACTACATAAATCCACCGTAAGTCAACAAGTTTTTCTGAATAACAAAAATTGAAACCTCGGTTTATATAAATTTTTTAATTATTTTATAGTCTCAAAGTTCCTTCTGGCTGCACAACAGAATTATCTCACAAAGGTCAGGAATTTCTGACACAACTTTTTATGCTGCATGATAGAGATAGAGATGGTGCTTTGTCTCCACATGAAATGAATTCACTATTTTCTAAATGTCTTGTACCTCCATGGGGAGACGAGTATAAATATATTGTTGCTACGAATGAAAATGTAAAAACATTTATTTTGTGCTTTAAACTTTTAACCATTTCACTTATTATGAACTGTATTACTTTTATCATTATTTCAGGGATGGATTACTTACCAAGGGTACATGTGTCAATGGGCTCTTATGACTTATATGAATGTAAAAAAGACGTTAGAATACATGGCTTATTTAGGATATAATTTGTATAATAATGAATGCCCAACATCAGCTGTTACTGTAACAAGGGAAAAGAAACTTGATCTTGCTAAAAAACAATCCAGTCGCAATGTTTATTGTTGTCACGTGATTGGACCTAGAAGTGCTGGAAAAACCACATTGTGCAGGACATTTGTTGATCCTAAACTTGAGGTAATATTATTTAAACGATTTCTTAGATTCATAATTTTTTAAGATAAATTATTTTTAGAAAATCAAAAATGTAAAAAATCTATTTTATAGTTTAATAATATGTTAAAAAAATATGGCTGTAACATATTCCAACTTAAAATATTCATATATTCGAACTTACATTTATCATTAGGTTTAATTAATAATTTTAATATTTAACTTTTAGAAATTGAACAATGACACTGTACCAAGCAATTCACACGTCACTGTAAATACAGTTCATGTCTATGGGCAAGAAAAAACTATAATTTTGAGAGATATTAATATTTTAAATGTTCAAGATGCCCTTACTCCTGCACAGATACAATGTGATGCTGCCGCTCTTGTTTATGATACAAGTAATCCAAAATCTTTTGAATACATAGCCAGGATTTATATAGTAAGTAAATTTCAAATAATTGTTTTTAGAACATTGATACTTAAGTGATTCGTTTTTATCAAAAATCATCAAAATTATTTACTTTCCACAGAAATATTTTGCTGAAAGTAAGATCCCAGTATTGATAATCGCAAACAAAAGCGATCTTGCAGAAATTAAACAAGAATATTTATTACAACCACAAAGTTTCTGCAGCAAATACAAACTCATGCCACCACAGCCTTACAGTGTTTCACGAACAGTACGTCGCGAAATTTTCGTGAAATTGGCTACAATGGCAGCCTTCCCGTAAGTAAAAGTTTTGAACAAATAATTTGATTTCTGTCTGAAATATAATATGAAACTTTATTTCAATCAATCTGATTATGCATAAATATTTCTACTCGTTGTAATAAAAATTTTTATACTTGGATACAAATCTGCATATATTTATTGTAATAAAAGGATATTTGAATATAGAAAATAAATATATTAGTATCATTTACTAAATATATTTTCTAGTTCTAATTATCTTTTTATAAATTAAACTATATATGATACACAATTTAATTTGACACAGAAACCTTAGTAGTGTTTAAACTGCAACATATAAAATTAATTTTTTAAAAATTTTACCGTATGCCCTGTGTATTCTTCTCTATTTTTCCTTACACAAACACGATTCTTTATACTAATAAAAAGCAATTTCATGTTTAGCCGCTTTCAGTCAGCGTGGGTATTATTTTACAAAGACAGGTTGGTCTGATATTCAAAATTACACACATAAATGTTTGTAAGACATCATTGTAGTCAGTGAGCACTGTTCGAACATTTCATTACACTTCTATACATTAAAAGACATAGCTGTTTCTATTACGCGTCTCGTAATTGCCAACAGAGCTTCCGATTATAATAAAGTACGACGTTGGCTCTCTTTTTTTCAGCCCATTGAGGCGAATGGTGCACATGTTGCTTCTCAACCCGTCACCTAGTCAGTGGTGGAGCTCTGTCGCAAGGTTTTATTGCGTTTCTCCGTTTTCACGTTGAATTTTTTGTTACACTCACCTTAATTTTAATGTTTTCTCTTCTTTCGTCTACTTCATATTTAATTATACATTCATCACTAAAAAGAATTGAAAGCAAAGCATTTATAACATTAAATAAGAGTGCAACTGCATGAGCATGATAGGCTTTATAATAATTTTATTGATGTAATTTTTATTAATAAAAAGCAATGTTATTATTATTAATATATAGCAAGATTTTTTTAGTGATTTTGTGCTTTTTCATTTTTTGGTAAGATGTTGACGGAAAAATTTGTGCTCTTCGTTTTATCGAAAAATAAAAAGCATTCTGATAAACTAATTTTTGCTTCTCGCTAACAGTTTTTTGCATTTTTAGGCACATGAAGCCGTTCGGATTGATGCAGGGAGATTCTATCGTTTGGTGGAAAGCAGGAATCGGCATAGCCGTGGCAACATTTGCTGGTTTCATAATCATGCGAATCTTGAGTATCGATAAAAGATAGTCTACCATTCCCTCTTCACGGCACCCGTTCTAATCCAATAAACGTTCGTTTTAAAAAAAAATCGCGTTAATTTATGAAGTCTGTTATTCGCTGGAGTATATTTAGTCGCTTGTGAAAAGAACCCAATTTAAAGTACCTATGTAAAAGAATTAGAAAAAGTACAATTATGTATAAGAAAATATTGACTTTATTACAGATTACCTCGAAAATTGTATGATTGTTAGCGGTACATCTCTTCTCGACGTTATTTTGTACTCATCTTAGATCTGCAATAAAGTCAAAATATAAATTGCAAATATTCGATATTTTTTAAACTATAATCTATTTTTTCGTATAGACGCTTTTATCTCAAATCAAAAAAGATATATGGATCTTTAAATTCATCTTCTTTGGACTCATCTTCAAAAATCACATCGATGTACGAATAAGGGAACGTTTTATTTTTATAATTTTTTATTATTCACTTAAAAAAAATGTTACAATACTCAATATAAGCTGAAATTGTAAAATAGTTTTTGTATATTTAGAATTCATTATTTAATTTTATTTTGCTCATAATTTGAAAAAAAACTAATAAAATTGTCTATGAAAATGGTAAAATAGTATATTGTATTTAAAACTATATATATATATATATAATAATGACATTTTCTGTATAAATAATTTTTATGATTTGATAGTACATAAGAAATAATCAGTACTGAAATTTTTTTAAAAGTTGAAAAATTACTATCCTATCCACTGTATTTTTGAAATGAAACCAAAATAACTAAAACTTTTAATAACTTATGATGAATATAACCTTTTCAATTTTAATGTCTAGTAAATTAAACTGTAATACTTGATAAGATGTTTAAAGGATACCACTATTAAACAGACTAGTAATAAAGAATAATGTTTTGTAAAAAAAAATTAACGATAAATAAATCTCATTAATCATCAGACCAGCTTAGCTTTTGCTGAATAATGTATATATAAATTTTACTAAATTTTATTACAAAATCACATTGATGATCCAAATAATCTTAGTGATTTGATGATAAAAGTTTAATAAAATGCATAACATACTGTATTTTCGTTTACACTCCATCCATGCCAGTCTAAATGACTCACAAAGCTGCATATCAGCTTGAGATTGTGCACAACTGAGAAACTGTTGCTCTTCGTATAGGCAGGGTCCGGATGGTGGTATACCTGAAGAAGGTGCTGAATGATCAGCTTCATTTCTTCCTGTCATTTTGTCACCGATCACTGTACCCTACAATATACATTGATATATGATATTTACGTTTGAAAAAATGTTTATTTAAATAACTTTAATGACTGTACCGCAGCAACTCCAGCTGCAGTCCCTGCAAATGTACCGAGAACACCAGGTCCTTGTCGAGGTGCAATAATTACAGTGTCACCCCTATAATGTTTTGAATTCTGTATGAATATTTTAATTATTTAAATACATGAGATCATAAAAAGAGTTTTGTATGAATGACAACTATTTCTTTTATAAAATATATATGCATTGCCTTAACTAATTGTTAGCTATCAATTTTTAAATCAGAATAAATTAAAAAGTAAAGTTTTTTCAGTAGAGATAAAAATGTAGATACAACTGTTAAAATTCTATTATAAATATGTATTAATCAAAAATTATTTTTAACTACTGTCAATGTCATGAAATAGTTTATTTTATATAAAAAAAAATATACTCTGTAGATACATTTAATATTTATCATACATTTACATAATTTTTTTTATTAAAAAGATCAGCATTCAGTGAGCATTAATATTTCATATATATTTTAAAATGACTCATAAAAATATTGTTTTTTAAAAGATCAATTCAAAATAAAAACAATCAATTCAATGTCATTGTTGTATCAATAAACAGTCAATTCAATCTTCTAACATAAATATAATTCTAATATAATTTAAGTGCAATAATCGCAGAATCGTGAATGTACTTCTTACAAATGTATAAAACATATGCAATATTATTTATATGAAATAAATACATTATCCTTATAATAAAACTTGTTTGCCTTAAATCAAAATAAGAAACTTTATTTAAATCAAATATACAGTAAAGGGTCACATAAATAAAACACATTTTTTGGAATTTAATTAACGACTAATTTTATTTCTCTTTTTTTATAAGTAGAGTAATCTTCTTACTGGTAAATAATCAAAATAAGTGTAAATAAAAATACAGCACTATTTATACAAAATTATAAACTGAATAATTTTAACAGTTTTTTGTCATTTTAAAAGAGAATTCCAATCAATAATTGAAATAACTAGTTCATCCACTTAATTACATTGCTAGATCTGAAACAAAAAAAGAATAATTATTAATAATTATTTTCAAACCATTGACATTAAGTATTCTAGTACCGTTACATCTTAATTAATACTTACGGTTAGCAGTTTTGCACTGCCTAAGAGCTTCATTGAAACCTTCGCACAGGGAAAGGTCAGACTGATTTTGAGCACACTCCAGGAACTGTTTCACCTCCCAAGCGCAAGCTCCAGTAGGCTGTGCAGCACCTGGAGCCGCAGCCGCTGGTGCTGCTGCTGGAGCTGCAGCCACCTCGCTGGAACCTCCACTGAACATTCCTGTCATTGCATGGCCAATGGTGTGTCCTACTGCTGATCCAATGGCTACACCACCAGCGGTGGCAGCCATCTGACCCATCAGTGAAGGTCCTTGCTGCGCTGGCTGTGCCATCATCGGTGTTGCTGCTGGAGCTGGCGCTGGTGGATGCGCCGCTGGAGCTGGGGCACGGGCTGGTGCAGCTGCATGCCTGACGCTGGAATAATCAAAACCAAAGGTTAATTGATAAGATAGAAAACTGTTGCATCATTCTATTGAGTAAAATAACGTAAAACAGCGTCACTAAATTATTGGCTCGGATTCAACAAGCATAGAACAATAACTGCAAATTTGATTAGTCATTCATGTTGTCATCGAACGAAAAATACCATTTCTCTAAAAAACCGCAAATTGCCGTAAAACCGTCACATAATCGCGCGGGCACACCAAAAAAAAGGGTATCCCGATTGCAGCGTGAACAGCCATAACCTAAAATCAGTAATCGAAGCAGTCGACACGTTTAATTATAAACCCGTATCTACTGCTAATCTGCAGACAACAAATGTGCCCTTTGGACCCATCAACGTCAATCAAAGCGTATAAGCACACAGGCAGCTCACGAGGCTGTGACGTAACGAGCCTGGCGGTCGCGGCCAAAGACGTGTGTTCTAGCAAATTCGCGAGACACGCCGAGTTTTCAGCTCTTTAGACTCCATTAATCCCGAAAACGATATTTGAGAAAACAAAGTCAACAGTGTACTTACGTCCTTGGCGGGGGTCCGGATGCTCGTCCACGTCGGGGCATTATGTCGGAGTTTAATAAGCTTTCTTAAAACACAGAAGGATTGCGCTAATCTCTCGCGCTGAGATTAAAAATGTAAACGTTGTCACTCACTGAGCTTCAACTTGCGACTGGTTTCGTGCCCGTCGGCCGCTCTTTTCAAGCTTCCGCCGCGCGAGGGAGCGCGCAGACGCTGATTACGCAACTATATCTCGCGGCGAGGGTGGGACGCTCTAGGTTGGATTTCTATTGGTGGATGATATATACAGCGCGGCTACATAGCAGAAGTGACGCAGCTGGGACGTATATACACGGCGTAGGTATCAGGTTTGTTTCGCTTAGCGGGGTAATTTGCGCATCATTTTGCGCCGCAATAAGCAATCGGATGCGCGAAATGCACTTCGGGGAATCGCGCTTTGGGTAAACATCGTCGCGTCATTGTTGTTCGGAAAGTTTGTTTATCGGTCGAGTCGTTGGGCTAGGAATTTTCGCGGCTGCGCATCTGCGCGCTCTGTTTGTTGCAGCGATCGATGTAAACATTCGCAAAATTTAACGAATATTACGCGGTGATTTTTCGTGAAATTTTCCGAGCGCGCGGTTCTGTTGAAGGGCAACGGTCCAAATTTACGTGCTCGCGCAGCTGAGCTTGCGAGATCTAAAAATGAGTTGCGTGATGCTGCTTTTCGGGGCAAAGTGCACACGTGTGGAACAATGGATACTTATATCGGGGAAATTGTGCAAGCGACGATTAGTCAGTTCTTATATTAATTGATGATGTGCGTGTAGGTATGAGATTCAGTGCTAGAGCGAAAGTTGGGTAAAACATCGTTCGAATTTGCCGCGCTTTGGCGCGGTCGAAGAAGCGGCGGGAAATTCAAATGATTTGTATAGAGCGAAATGTATTAGGAATCATTGAGGTTAAAGTCCCAGCTCAAATGTGTGAAGAAGGTATTGTCTCGAGTATTTATACATATAATATATAATATATATATAATAAGTAATGGTACTTTCTTCATACCAGATTTGAGATGGTAACCTTGTAACCCTGACTGATGAATTACGTACCCTCGTCTTGGAGGTGGCGGTGGAGGTGGAGCTGGTCGAGATCTTGGAGCAGCTCTCGTTGATTTTGATCGGGACGGCTGACCGCTACGACGACCCGACATGTTTTAAATAATTTACTACTTTTAAATTTAGTCCTTAGCAGTGGAAAACAGATACTTTGAAATTTTTATACCGAAACTTGAAAATTAGGTTGAGAATAGACAGTTACATTTGGATTCTTTTGTTTATAATATTAAAATTGATGGAGCTTCAGGTTATTAATGATTATTGATTGTTTGAAAAAATGCGTACTTAGAACTTAGTCAGTTTTAGATGATTATTTTGATGTTCAATTATATTTAACGGATTTTTTTTTAAATTATTGCTTACTACTATTGAATATATTTTATTGATTTTCCATATTTTCTTTCAACTTAGAATATTTTCTAATAAGCTGATTAGTATGAAAATTACAAAATAAACTCGTCAATTTTATAAAAAACAAAGATTTTTTCACCACTCCCTGGCCATAAGTACAACTTTCGCTTCCTGACTCAAAAACAATAAGGTTGTACTTTCGTCCTAGGTCATCCTGGGAATGGTGAAAAATAGCATATATATGTATATTATTGGAGGTAAAATAAAATGGTAATTTACACGATTTATTATTGTCTCTCCAGTTTTTTACTTCCCTAACTGCGGAATGTACTATTATTTATTTATTTATTTATTGAAACTAGTAAAAAAATTTTAAATTTTAAGAAATTATAAATGGCTCAGTTA
>JAPYZA010002731.1:0-27068 GCA_030522685.1 Eupelmus azureus | reverse complement strand
TTTATCGGAAAATGCCAGGAGGAATTACGGCTGCTGTGCTCCTTTTTCTTACTTTTTAGTTCTTGTTTGGCTATCGATTTGAGAAAAAGGTAGCAGCCGGTAATTTGCCAATTAAAAGGTACTTTTCAGTTATTATACACGAGGACCCGTATGGATGTATTGAGTGATTTTGCACTAGGAGCTTTAAAACAATTCGGTTTTCTGAGAATGTGCATGTGGGATAATTTTTATTTTGTTTGTTTGGTGGATATATGAGATTGTGTGATGCCTTTGTGCAATCTATAAGGTATTAAAATATAATTTAATAGTAGTTTTCTGAAATATTGTAAGTTAAGTACGTAGTCATTAATTTATTACTTCCTCAATTTACTTAAACAAATATATGATTTAGATAATAACTTGTTATAATACTAATAAACTTATTTACTAAACTTTATAATTAAGAGATTACTAATTTTTGGCTAAAGATTAACATTAATCTCTGGCTATACATTACAAATAATTTTTATTAATAAGTACTTTCTCATTCTTATGAAAAATATTTATTGTTTCAGGTAAGTACCATGTCTTGAGTACGAAATTTTCTAGAATTACAACGCAAAGTAAGTATACATTCTTATCGAAAGCATCGGTAGTCACCTAAACTGTTATCTAACTAATAATTAACAAAAAGAAAAAAAGATGAATGTGACTAAAAAATCTAATTTGAATCGGATAATAATAATAGCAATTATACAACAATTATACAAATTGTCGTAATAATAATAAATAATATTAAAATAAATATTTTAGGAAAATCATGTGATTTATTGACTAAACCTTTTATATCCTATCAATTATTCAATCAATACGTAAAGTTTCTCGCAACAATAGTAAAATAATAATGCATTCAGCACGAACGCCGACTTCGCTAGACTCCCAGCTGTACATACAAAATATGTGACAGGCTCCGTCGTGGCAAAACTAGTGTGACACTGCGAAATTGCCCTTTCAAAAATGCATGAACCGCGCAAAAAAAATGCAAACAACTTACTAATGGAGCCTTACACACAGGCCGAACTGGCAGGATTATAAATTTAAGAGCCCGAAGCAACTATTGCACGCAAAGTCGCATATAGGAAAGAGCGTTTAAGCGCTTTCGCGACGAGTATATATCCGGAAACGAGCGAAACAAGACGTACAAGCGTTTGTCAGAGCCGCTTGGTCCCGCGATGATTTATTGCAGTTTCGCCGCGGCGGTAATGGTCCGGGCGAAAGCGAAGGTCGAATAAGAATCGAAGAATAAAGAGTTCGCTCTCTCGGAGAGACTAGTATCGCCGGGGAGATTTGGTTGTGTACGCGCGCCTGGAATCTCCGCCACGCCTCTGGATTCTCCTCGTTTTTGTCGACGCATCTCGTCCCTCAATAACATTGCGCATTGCGCCAAAGGCTACGTGCGAGGCCGGAGCCTCCCATGTGCCAGCGCTAATGTGAGATCGAACTCTCTCTTTCTCTTGTGAACGGATGTTTCCGTGGATCTTTTTGTTGGAGACTGAGAGGAATGATATTCGTCAAATTTTCACGCACGTGGTTTTAATTAGGTATTTGGGTTGCCTGAGCGCGGGTCGATTTTTGTGGGAGGATTGAGGTTTGATAAAAATAGTTCATTGGAGACGTGAGAGTGCCTGGGAACGTTGATGGAAATAGAAAATATATGCTCGCGGAGAGTGACTATCATTAATCAGCCGGCCATATGTATTTCATAAATCATGTACCTTGAACATGTGTTCTTTTTTCTAATACGCATTACAACTTAATATTTGTTTTCTCCATTGACATCTCAATTATTACTAGTTTTTTTTTGTAAGTAAATACATATTCGTGTATATAAAATATTTTAAAGCAATGAATCGTAAAAGCACATTTAAATAATTTCAAAACAACTTTTGATATTTCGCTTAATAAAACATATCCCCCTCTTCAGCTCTCAAATAAACATCATTTTAATCTCAACATCGCCGCAAAACACATCTAATAGCCAATGTAAATTACCAAACTCCCTCCCACATCCTCAAAAATCTGCTCGTTATTATTCACACGACTGGCCCAGTGCGACACAGCCCAGCGTCTGCACTATCCATCTTCCGAAATAACTCGAATGCTCATTTCGAATTCTCCTTCTCCTATATCCTATTTTTGTGTCCCGCAGGATCCCCCTAAAAGCAAGCGAGCGCGCGCACGATCAATCATACTTCCTTTTGAATCTCGCGCGTCGGGCGCAAAAAGGGATTTTTATACCCGGCGCATCGCCGACGCCGCCAACGCTTGGGGCATCGTTGGCGCTGAGCTGCGTGTATCGATTTTTATCAATGCGCCCTTCTGTATTATTATTGCGCGAATAATGACATAAATTACCGGCCGGGATCACTCAGACGTAATATTTTATCCTGAAGTTTTTTTTCGTCGTGGTTGCTGCGTTAATGTTGAAGTTAAAAATGCCTTGAATGGAATATGTTTGTCATGAGTTTTTGTTGTATTTTTTGTTGATCATTTTGTTTACATATTGTACACTACTTAGTTATTATATTTACACATTTTTTTATTCGTGCACTATTGATCTTTATTATTACTTTATTGTCATATTTATTTATTGTTTTATTATTACTATTTTTTAAATAGATTTACTTGCATAACTCAACTAGGTCATGTGTTACAATCTATATTTCCAATTAATTCAACGTGCTAAAAATTATAAAAATTGATACTAGTATTTGCGTTAAAATTTGCGTTTGATTGCCTGAACACTTATTCAGACGCATGCCTATATGAAATTCACGCTTGAGGCTGTATGACAACACTAATCACGAGCAATCCTTCTCTTTTAATACCTGCTATAAAGAATGCTAACTAGAACAATATTAATAACACTAAATCGATTAATAAACAAAACGAAAACTCGCAATACCACACGAGCAAATCGCCTACAGAAAAACACTCGCACCCAGCTTCCTTTCCAAGCCCATTAACCCCAAATCCAAGAAGTCAATTTCCCCTTGAAAACATCGAAAGCATCACTTTCGCTGATTCGCCTTTCTTACCCAGCGCACATACACACTCCTCTCGCCTCCACATTCCCATCCACTCGCGCGGCGCGGCAACCGCAAAATTCGCGCTTGCAACACCCCCCGCGAGCGTGAGGCTTAAAGTAGCCGCGAGTGCGTTGTCATTTGCATAGCATTAAAACTTGCGGGCCCTCGCCTCGCAATTACAAGCCGATCCCAACAATGCAGCGGCGGCGCTCCTCTCTGCGTGAGCGCGCGGGCGCGCGCGCGCACCCCGCGAGAAAAGAGGGATAATAAGATCTCCCTCTCATCTCTTTCTCTCGCTCTCTGTGTCGTGAGAGTCGGCGAGCAGGAGACTGGGATTCGCGCACGGCGCGAAGAAACGCGAAAGTAAATTCTCACGAACGCCAAAGTCTCATTAAGTCTCTCTCTCTCCTCTCTCTCCTGCTTCTCTGCTTCTTGCACTCTTGGCATCGATCTCTCTGGCGAAGGCTGAACCTCGCCGGAAGCAGCGATATCCCGGTCACCTTCGCCGCCGCGCGCGGCTCACTAAGAGCTATAATTCCTATTGCAGAAACGTAGAGGCGAACGCGAGCGCGCGCGCGCTAACGCCACGGGCTATCACGACACGAGCTATTAAAACTCGCGCCGCTGCTGCTGCCGAGCGGCTCTCGGGATTTTTCCCGCCGAGCGCCAGCCTGGCAGATTATAATAAACAACTGGCCCTGCTTTTCATGCCGGCGTTCTCCGGCTGATATACAGAGAAGAAAGGAGTCAGTGGGGCTGCTGCTCCGGCTCGTGGAAATTATGCCTCTAATGCTCTCGTCGGCGGTGCGAGCGAGCAGCCTTCGTTATTGAATGTATATCGCGGGGGCACGCGGGTTTCATTTTCATTTCTGCATAATAAGGATTTATTAGCGTTCCTCGCGAGACGGCCGCTCTGCGTGCTGTTTTATACGTCGTTGCATGATTGTAAATTAGTAAAAATGAATAGTATGCAGTGTTGCGAACGTGGAAGCTCAAGAATCCGGGTAGCCGATGCAATAAATTCTTCACGCTGAGCTAATTTTTAGACGCGTCTAACAAATATTTCATGTTTCAAGTAGAGCCGCGAAAGCATCGATATAAAAGCCGTGCTCAATGCTCGAATAAAACAGCTTGCACAACAGGTGAAAAAAATAAACACTCGAAATCACACGTTCGCTCGCGAGCGCAGCAGAGTTAGATCATCACTCTGGCTGGAAACCTGCTGGCTCGAGAAGCGGCTCAGCAAAAAACCACGAGGAAGCAAGAGAAGAGAGCGCCGATAGCGCGTGCATATATACGCAGGGTGAGAAACGAGACGCGCAAGACGTTAAAAAAGCTAGAGCTGCGGGCGTCAGGTCCGTGTGCGCTCACTGTGACGCATCTCGCGCGAATCGCCCCCCGAGGGGCGAGTACGTCGTCAATGATGGGTTATTTCCGGCAATAGGCCTTCTTCCCCGAGCTAGGGTATATATCGGACGACGAGAGCGACTCCCCTGCAGCGCGAATTCCGAGCGGTGTCGCGTGGCGAATAACTCGCGGCTCGTTAATTAATAATACGAGTCTACTGCCTGGCAGCCGCGCGTCTATGTGTACGTGTGTGCGTAGCGCACTTCGCGCCTTGTACTACGCAATCTCTCGAAGCTACATTGGCGTATTCGTTTTCACGAGCTCGAAAATCACATCTCTCGGAACAACGTGAAATCTTAGCAGCTCGTATAGTATATATCTTGTTCTCGCTCTCTCTTTCTTACGCTCCTCGTCACTAGCCGGCTAATTTTAAAGCGGCCGCGCGCGCGAGCACACGCACGCAGACGAAAAGCAGGGGCGCGCGCGCACGTGAGATTGCAAAGTCCCTGTCACGCGTTTAATGAGTATGCATACGTTCGCCGCGTTTGTCTCTCTCTCTCTCTCTTTCTCGTCGTATTTACTGCGTCGCGCAGTTGCGCTCGGGGCTTTCTATAATCGATATGGCGTTATTACGAGCGGCGGCGTTACGAGAGAGGGAGAGAGAGAGCCTGGGTATATAATGATGAGTTATGCACGGAGGGAGGAAATTTTCATTTCGTCGGTTTAATTATCATCCGCGCGCGTATGCGTAATAAAAGAAATTGACAGCGCAGCCCCGAGAGAGAAAGAGAGTTCGGTAGACAAGTATAGATACGATCGGCAAGGAAGTCGCGTGCGAGTCTCCCGAGCAGCACTCCCGAGATTCCCGGAAAAATTGCTCGCTTCGAGCCTTGAAATTTGTATTGTGTGCGCATGTATGCAAGGACATCGCCGCCGTTCCTCGGCTTGTCATTACGTTTAATAATACCGCCGTCTAGCGCGACAAATGCAATTGAATGCCTTATATCTTCTATCTTTATTACATCCTAATTGCACTACGTATACATATCCCCCCGTGCGTGTGATATCCGCGGATCTCTGCATTCCAGCGAAATTTCGCCTTCCCCGAAACTGGCTTCTTTTCGCTGGCTATTATGTGCGGAGCTCGTATTTTGGGGTCGGCTCCTCAATTTTTGCGCTCGATACTCGCTCTTTTTCGATTACACTTATTTAGCCGAATTATCCCCGATGAATTTTGATTCTCGGAAAGAATACGCTTATTCCCGGTATAAGCACCGGCTATTAATACCGTACAATGTTTCATCCTAGCCCCGGGCTCCAATTGATCTTTCAATATAAATTTCCAAAACTTCGCCCAATCGAGCAGAGAGCTTCAACTTCATCAACTCGCAACTCGCGTGAGATTTCAGTGTTTGCGAGAACTCAGCTGTTGTTTACTCGCAATATAAAGCCGGATTGTAATAATGCAAACTCGGGCGCGGCATTAACATGATGATAGGATCGCGCAAGTAGATGACACGCGCATCTCACATACGGCTCCAGGCGGTTTTATATACCCTGTGTGTGTGTATAGACTGGCGTCTCCGCGACTGTCAAAGCCAATGGGAGTTGACACCTGCCGTATAGATTAGATATCGAGATACGCCGAGAGTGAGAGAAACGCCTAGCTGCTGAGATCTTTCAGAATCGAATTAACGGGACAGCGGATGAGAGCTGGTGTATGTGTGTGTGTGTGGATGCGGGAGATAGCGCTGCGCAGAAGGATAATCGTACGTTATTACAATAATATACCGTTTGTTGACAGTCGCGGATGCTTTATCTGACGCTTGGATTTCATTGATGATTTTTACGGAAGTGTCGCTGAGAAAGTATCGCGGGTTTGTGCGTGTTGGTTTTATACTTGTTGCAAACATTGGACTTATAAAAAAAGCATTTTTTAATTTATAGATGAGAATTATAAAATTTCAAGTTCTGAAAATGTCACATAACAGAATTTACATAATTTTTAAATGAAGCTCTTTGTTCATATTCATATAATCTCGTTATTATAACATTATGTACATAATAAAGTAGAAATAATAATTTAAAAATACTTGTTATACAATACATTACATTTATTTTGATATGGTTTAATAATTTAAAAAAATATTTTTTTAATTTTGAAAATTTTTTCATTTCTTCTAAAATAAAATTCCAATGTACCGTTTTTAAATTGATGCTCTGGTTCCTAGAATAACGGCTTATACGGCACAGTTGTGCATCCGCAATCTAATTTTTTTTCCTGGTAGATGTCGACAAACATGTGTTTGACAGCTCATACTCTTCAATCTCTCTAGTATTGCTGTCATTTGTCTCTGCTCTCTCTAAACCAACGTATAGATTATTATACAGTCGAAGAATAAGAAATAAATATTTAATTTCAAGTATATCAATACAAATACTTACTCATAAAGGTAACTTAAAAATTTCACATTTTTCGATTCAATAAACCCATCAACCAACAATTCCCAAAAAAACCAACCGCAATTTTTTTATCGATTGTCCAAAACGCCGATACAGATTAACCCTCTCACTGCCGCTTTCTCGAAGCCAAATAAATCCAGGCGCGAGAATCGGCGCAGGAAACGCACGTCCCTAACGCAAGACGTATAGCCGTGTAAAATAAACATTGTCCAGTCCCACCACAACAATACCCCCGCTTAAACAAAAAACGCTCGCAGCTTTCTCTCCTTCCTTAAACTTCGCAGCCTCATCGCATACGGGGGCTTGACTGGCGCAGTAGCCGATGTCACATGCAAATTTGCTAAAACGCGCGAGGCCGGCGAAGAAAAAAAGGGGCGAAGCGCGCATTGTTCTCCTGCTTAAGCCGACGTGAGCTCGCGCACGGAGGAGGAGGAGAGAAGGCGCGAGGAGGCAAAAGAGAGCGCGCGAGTTAACAATAAATAATAACGGTAATAAAACGCCGGGAATGCAGCGCGCGCGGCGCAGACTCATTATTAAATGCGTGTACGCGCTAAAGTATTGATTGCGCGAGAGGCGAGGGCCCGATGGCGCCTCGATAAGGTCTCTCTTTCTTCTTTTGTCGAAGGAAACGGAGCTTTTGTTGTGCGAGAATTTTAATTTGTTTTAATGCGAGGGATCGATTGTGTTGGATGTTTTCTGCTATATCAAGCTTTGCTTTTGTTTTTTATTGGCTTTTAATGACATAAGCTTAAAATATGGATTGAGAACTTCTATTAATAAAATCATTAGTTACTTGAATAAAATTTTATTTCTGTAAAGTTAACGATTTTCTAATGAAGTATTGAAATATTAAAAGCACCTATATACTTCAAATATCGCCCTATGAAATTGAAAAGCACTTAAATAATTATGAGCTCCTTCGTTCCCGGAATAATCCATTCAAAACGAGGAAAACAATCGCCCATAAAAAATACCACACGCTGAAAATGGCTTCGGAGAATCGTCATATATATACCTCGGCCACCGTCAAATATACAGCCAATCGACCATACGCACATCTATATACGCAACTCGCGTCTTTCGTTTACTCACCGACAAGCCGGCTATCCATACTTAACACGCGATATCGTGGCCCTTGCTTTCTTCACCGCGGTTATTAATAGCCTCTAGGTGGGCAGCTTGACTCATTAAAGCTCGAAGAGAATGCGGCCGCGAAGCGCGGAGATAAATAACGAAAAAAAGAGAGATTCCTACGGAGGCGCACAAATGAAGACGCGCAGCACAGTTTCGTGACGCGCCCATATACCCCGCACTTGGCGAGAATCGAAACGAGACGATCGAGAGTCGACATCATCGGCCGGGATTTATCGCGCTTATATCTCATCGCGCGCGTCCGAGTCTGAAATATCGCTGGCGATTCGTCAGCCGGCTTTCAATGCAGCGCCGACACCAGCGGCTTTTCACGCGCGGGTCAAGTGTTTACGTGGGATAAAAAGTCGGGGGATTACCTAACCCGAACCGCGCGCGTGTGTTATGAATGCGGTGAAAACGATGATTTAGATGGAGAAAACGCGGGCCTTTTGTGCGCGCAAATGAGGCGGGTCTGGCTTCTATGCAGGTGAGATAAGATTTTCGAGCGCCGATTGGCTTTAATGCGCCTTATCGTTAACGTAATTGCGCGCTTATTAAGCGGCCGGCCGCGCCGAGTTTTCAACAATCGGAATATCGATGCCCAGGAAATGGGATTTGTAAGGGGACTTGATTGAGCCGGGCATTCGTCATCGAAGCCCGGCGACGGGTTTTGTTCGTGGACCGAGAGGCTGATTGTGTCCGGTGCAACAATGATTTTTTATGGTAATCGCCGTTATTATGCGCACTTGTGAAAAGATTGTATGGATCGGGTAATTCGTTTCATAATTTACTCTGACGCTGATATATCCGTGACAATAAAGAGAAAAATTTTGAATATTCGTACAGCTGTAGGAATGTTTTTATTCGTTAAAGTAATACGTTTAATCGATTATTTTTAGCGAACGCCAGAAATATTACTGTAATTAAATTCCACTTGAATTTTTTTTATTAATTAATTGTAATTTGATTCTATGTTAGCCAAAAGCGCAAAAACAAAAGATAAACGATGAATCGTTTCCCAATAGCAGGAGGTGGCATTGTAATTAAATCGTAAACTACACGCGCTCAAAAGAATGATCAATTTAATTAAAAGTAAACAGTAGCCTCAAAAAGTTCAATAATACTTTTCAATAATCAATTGTTAATACAGGAGCTTTTATTTACACTGAATTAATAACTGGATCGTTCCCGCCTGATACCGAGCAAAAAAAAGAACGCCGAATTCAATATCTCACTTTAAAAGAATTCAATTAATCCACTTTAATAAAACGTTCAACTCGAGAACGCAGCTCGCGAGCTGCACCCTAAACGATAATCCGCATGCAAACATTGATGAATATTAAACAACGAGAGGAGCAGCCCAGCCGATATTCATGCGGCTGCAGCCACATCTTAATTCCACTTTACGATATAAAAACGGCACGCTCAGAGTCGGCTCCTCTGCCGATATTATTAACGCGCGTGTCGCGCGCTCGCGTGCTCGAACAAATTGTTCTGCGAGCGGTGTGTAACGAGAAACGCGAGAATTTCGAGAGGGACGATAAAGTGAGATAGAAAGCGCGAGCTTGAGAAATGGTGAAAGGACGAAGGAGAAAGAGGGAGGGAGAGAGAAATGGAAGAAAAAAAGCGCGCATATGAAGCTGCGTACGCGCGCAATGCAGCTCTCTTGAAAGAAACCAATTGGACTCGTTGAAGCTCGGAGAGAGAGAGGGAGAAAAAAAATTGAGGAAAGTAAGGCGAGGAGCAGAGCGCGGACAGTCGGGGAAAAGGAGGAGCCGCGAGAGGAGGCGAAGAGAGGTGATAAATGGGAATGAGGATTGCCTCGCAAAGTGCGAAGCGAGTCGCAGGCTCGGAGAGAGAGAGGGAGGGAGGAAAAAGAGAGGAGGATGCGTTTATATGGGCAGGCTTGGCGTGCAGCGCACGTAGATCGATCATGAGCGCGCTCGGCTACTTCCGATACTGTTATGCGATGAGTTTTGAGCGTTATTGATAGAGATAGATCTGAGGCCGAGCCGAGCAGTTGGATGTAATAGTTTAACTGCGATGCTTTCGAGAAGTGATGAGCTGATACGAGCGCGGAATTTTGTTTGGATCGGAGGATATTCCATTGCTAATTTAACTGAGAATTTTGCCTGAATTATATTTTAAGCACGTTGATTAATCTGTTATGATGTAAATTTAGACAGATTTTGTAACGGGTGAATTATTTCGCAGATATTACACCATTACGTTTTTCATGTGAAGAAGATGTAACTGCGAAACTGTTTATAAAAGTTTATACTTAATAAACAAAAAGGGTTTCCAGTGCATTAAACGTACGAATGCTTTTTGAATAACACTTCGAAATTCCAAAAGGTTCGTCTGTCGCGCTAATACAAGAGCGTAATTATAAATGATTTATGTAAAATGTACGTACGCATATACATTTGTTAATTTTGAACCCAGCTTAAATATAAAAAAAAGACAAAAAAATCACTGTCGGCGAACATTTTTCAAAAAAAAAAAACATAATACATTATTTGTCCCCTGAAAATTCCGATACACGCCAAACATCCCCACATCGAAGCCCCACAAAAAATTCACTTCCAAAACAGCCTCCAGATCTCTAAATCCACAACGACCTCAGCTCAAAACATCCCGGTAACCTCAGCATATCCAACCAACAATAATCAAAGCCTCGCAGGCCCATACATCAGACAACAGCACGGGCACGCACCTACATATACACACTATACGAACAAGAAGAAGCAGCAGCCCCGTTGCATCGAAATCCGAAGGCCTGCATTAATCGCGCTCTCCGCGTGTACGTGCACAGGCGCGTTCTCCTTTTATCGCTCGCGCTAATCCTCCCACCTGTGCGTGAGCGTGCGCGCCTACTACCGGGTTCCCCTCCCGCGCATACGTGCCTTGATTCCTCGAAGTGCGAAGGGCATTCAATCTCCCTCTCTCTCTCTCTCTCTCGGGCAAGCGGAGAGGAATCCTCGGGTTGAACGGCCCTGGAGAGGAGCATCGCGAATCCGACGTAATTGTTCGGCCCGCGCGTTCTCTCGTCCCTGGCTCTTGGCTCTCCGGACCCCCGGCGCAATAAATATTACTCGTTTATGCCCAAAGAGAAAATGAGGATTTGAGAATTTTAATTCGCCGCCGCGCGAGTTTTGAGGGGGCCGTTTTGCTCCGGCCAGCACAAAGCGGCCCTCCCCAGTCAAATTTATGCTAATTTACGTCCGACTGACTCGCGGCTGTGTGAGGCTGAGCTCCGAGAGGTGTCGGAGATTAATAAGCCGATAAAAATTGCTTCATTGCTTTATTGTTGGGCTGGACGTGCGTTTGTTAAGAATTAATCGTTGTTGCGTGTTTTTCCTGCGGGATATGTTATAAGCCTGGGATCATTCTTCTCTTGGTAAACTTGTAAGTTACACTTCTTAGAACAGCTTGTAGCGAATTTTAAGAGACCCTTCAGCTTCACTTTGCAACATTTAACATTTGAAGAAAAAAAGTTAATTTTTTGACCAGAGGATTTAATTCAATAAAAGAAACAATAAAGTAATCTCCTTAAAAATTCTCCACTCTCCATAACATTTAATTTTACGACATTTTAATAACTCAAACTTAAATGAAAAAGTCATTAAACTTCTACAACGAAATTAAAACTCTTGTATATACTGATTAAACGTTTAAAACTTGTACCAAGAAACATTGCATCTCACGCTGACAGCAACGCGCATAGCGGCTTATCAAAGAAAACAGACGTCCGAACGAGGCACCGCGCGCGGCGCTTACCAATCGTCCGAACGCATCTCCGTGCGTCGAATCTCTAACAAAAAACTTATACTCGTCACAAGCATCGTTCAGTCGCCAAGTACCTTCGCCAAAAAGATAACAAAAAAAAGAAAGCTCCTCTTTTTCAGCTCCGCACTTCCAAGTAAAGCGAATCTTTTCGGCGCTGCTTATCAAGGGCGCATATCGGCGACATTGTCCGACTCGGCCCGATCGTGAATAATATCAGCCGAGGGGAGACCGGCACTCGGCTGTGTATCGCGAATTCGGAATCTTTGGGGGAAGGCTCTGTTGTCTCCTGCATTCGGAAGCGCGTAGGACAGGAAGCAGTTCGCGCGCAGTCGACGGCGGCGCGCGTGTTTTGTATTGAAATTTCGGCGCATCAGGTGTCGCTTTTCAAGTGCGATGCTCTTTTTCGCCGGTCTTTCGGCGGGATGTAAGGTAAATTTCCTGAATCAGAATTTTTTTTATGAATTTTAACGTTGTATAAGTTATATAAATTATTGAAAGAAATAACTATTATTAAATCTGTGTTAGAGAAAATTGGGTTGAATAAAAATGTTACAATTTCTTAGGAATGAAATTCAAATCGGATTATCATTGGCTGAAAGCTTAAGTTAAATTTAATTTCGACTAATCTTCGCTTAAAAATAAATTTTTGTAACGCCGAAAAGAAAAAATGCTACTTTCAAAAGAGATAGGGATCTCGAGATTATAAAAGGAACTAATGCGACCTAAATTTTCCACAGTCCGGAATATCGCTGCTCTTATTACACCGAACTTTAAAGAAGCCTCTTATTTGTTCTTCGAAAAAGAAAATCTTTTCTGAACTGACCCAATTTGCTCTCTAAGTAAAGTTAACTTCCCTCCGATTTCTTTCACTCCCCGAATTCTCACACGTATGAAAATCCACCTTCGGATAACCATCGCGTTAAAAGTCACGGAGAAAAGCCCGATAAAATCTCGGGTTAAAAAAAAGCCGAAAATCCGTGAACCTCCATATGCATACACGCGTAAAAACAAAGAAGAAGAAAAAAGGAAACATCATCACCTCGAGTAAGTATATAAAAAAAGCATCCGTGCCACATAGATCTATCCTCCCTCCCGATCTTTCCGCATCGTGGGAAAGCGATCAACGGTAAGCGAACTAGAAAAGGGCAGGATAGGAGGCGAGCGCGCAGACCGGCCACACCGGCATCGTCGCGTGTGCTGCACTTTCTAGCGGCGCGAGCTCTAATTGTTGGCCTACTCGCTAATTACCCCGGCGGCGACACTCCCGCTTTATGTAGCCGTGCGCGCGGACGCTCATCGCTTGCTCGACTGACCCTTTTTGTCCGGATCGAACATGATTTACCGCGGCCCGAGCTTTCATTATGCCACGAGCTCTCCTGCTACGATCGGCTTTTTTACGTACGTGTGCGCCGGAGAGCTCAACTTTCTCCGCTTGCGCTTGCGCGCGCGCGCGTGTGCGGTGTGCCTGTTGTTGCGCGAGGAGGATTTTTCGAATCGATGAATAATGGGCTTCGTATCGGCGTGTCGCTAATGGCCGCATTGAATTGTCACGATGTTATTTATTTATTTTTTGACCTAAAAGAACGCCGGGGTAATTACGGGCTTCGAGGTAGTCGCTCGGAAACGGCGCGTTTGTTGAGCACCAGGGACGAGGTGCACATAATTTTATGAAGTGCGCCAGTTTGACGTAATTTGATTCGAAATTGGATAATTGAATTCCTCGAACGCAATGGGCAGGAGAGAATTTTTCAATTCGAGATATTGAAAAGGAAATTGCAAACTTATGATTGTGAATTATTCAATTGTTCAACAAGTGCTGTAAAATCGGAGCTAAAAGACTTTCAATTTATATACAGGGGTAATGACTACAATTAATTGAATTATGCTTTGTGAGCCGTATCAATTAAATTACAAATATAAGGATAATTCTCGGATGGCGTAGTAATGTTATTAAGAAAAAAACAATAATAAATGTATCGCTGAGGATGCAGACAATAGGTTAAATTACAGTTATTAAATTTTCGGATTTAATAATGTAGTGCATATTATGAATTTAAAATAAAACTTTATTAATTATTTTTGATTTAATATATGTCTGAAGCATTTATGGTGATGATGCGAAAATGTCAAAATTTTTACCAAATTATATAGCTGGCTGACATTAACAATGAATTTTTCTCTTAATTGCAGAATTTTTGAATTTTTCATGTGAAAAAGTGTTCATTTAGAACCAGTTATTATCCACTAATCACCGTAATTGAATTAAACAGAAATATTCGCCTTTCAAGTCCAATTAGATACGTTTTAATTGTTTCTCATTTTAGCGGATAGTAGCATAACTACTAATGCAGAAAATATTTTTCAATTTTACGTAATTTAGAGATAAATAATAAAAAAGTTTAAAATAACCTTACTAATATCATTATTAAAGAAGAATCTTAGCGTGTTATATATACAGCATTCTTGTTGGCTCGCGCCTATACAAGTAAAAATCGATTTCAATCAGAGGCATCGGGAAAAATTTCCCGTTCGACTTGTCTGCAGAGCGAAAGTAATGCCGGTGTAATAAAATATTTCACATTGAGATCACTCTTTAAAATCTTCGCGCCCGTAGTCTGGTTGCTTCCGATACTTTATTCGAGCTAAATTTAATAATAACATACGGAGAAAGAAGCAAGGAAGGGAGAGAGCAGGAGAGTAGGGAATCTCCAATCGGAAGAATGCAACATTTATAAATATTTATTAACTCGGCGCGCTGGGTGCAGAGGCTCGCGCCTGGATGCAAACTCATCCTGCCTTAATAAATTAAAAAATCGCATAAACATATCTCGTACATATACACGCGGGGCGCGCAAGCGTTCCCCTCTCGCCCAACTCGTACGTTATTACCGCGCATAATACAAACGTATACGATCCAATCATAAAGCATCGGCGAAGCCTCGCGCTCGCGCAAGAAACGAAGATAAGCGTCGAACGCGGCGTTGATGGGCCTACCGAGATTAAAAAAAAGTACAATACGCGCAAGAGAGCGTACAAGCCGCGAGAGAGATGGTCTCGAGATTACCAGCCGAAATTGCAAATAACAGCGTGTGATAAAAGTCGCCAGGGAGAGAGAGAGAGAGGAACCACCGGCGAAACGCTATATCCCTCGACGGAGTGTGTAGGCCAACCGCGAGGCGATGACTGGGTGACGATCGAGAAATACAACGCCTTTACACGGAGGCAGTTTGTAATTAAAGAAACGGTACATCGATAGATATCGGAGATACCGATACGCCTGCGTGTGCCTGCGCGTACCTATAGTCTGTATATATAAATATATATATAGGCAGGCACCGATCGCGCCGGCTCTCTCGCCTCGAGCCTCTAATGACGAGCGATCGATCGGACCCGCGGCTATCTCCTCTCTGCCCTAAACCCGCGCCTGATGATACTCTCCGTCAATGGAAGCAAATTAACGTCCGCGCACCGGGGGGAGAGCATATCTTACAAATCGCTGCTCTGTGTCATCTATTATTTCGACGATCGCCTTCGGTAATACGGTTTACGCTCTACTCGGCCTCTTTCTCTTTTTTTCTTCTCGCGCGCAAGGTGTAGGGCCCGAACGAGCGCGCTGAAATATTACCGCGCGAGTCGCTGAGTTTTACACCGCTGCTACGTGTAATTCGAACAAATGTTCCTCTTTTTCGGTATGTCATAATCAGCGGCGCGATTTTTCAACGGAAAGTATCTCGGATTCTAGTCGCACGCGTAAATCGCGTTCGTCACGAGTCCTCAAAAGGTAACGAGCGGGACTCCTCCGCGGCGAATTTGTCATTTCGAAAATTCCTCTCCGAATATCATCGCGGCCGTGAGAAATCTGTCCGCGCTGAAATCTCTCTTAGTGTCTGTCTGGCCGGGCTCGATCCTTCATCTTCCTTTTGAGAGCGCCGGAGAATTACAAATGGGCTGGCGAGGAGCCGGGGAGAAGAAAAAAACGGTGACAAAAGTATAGCGCTCGCGCTCGCTTCTTCATTCTCTTGAGCGACTTCTTTTGCGGAATAAAAGAAACTATAATCCCCGGGCTTTACGCTTACTAATGCCGCTGCGCAGGTAGCGGACACGGTGGCTCATCACCGCTCCAGAGGACTTTGACCCATATAGCGTCATCAATTCAACCTTGAAATCTTTGTGCATCGCTGCCTTTTTTATTAATTAAATTCGTTATTAATGACTTTATCAAGATCTACTTCATTACTCCTGCGCGCGGCCGTTGCGTCACGCATTCTAGGCACAATTATGAAATGAAAATACCTAACTGTTTTGAAAAATTTCAGTTTAATCTTAGCCGAATAACTTTATAATCGAGTTACGTATTTTTCTTTTCCTATGTTATTAATGAGATTTTTATGAATCATTGATATAATTTAACCGTTATCTTTCTGTCAAATGGAATGCTTTTTCTTTGTACACTGTACACAATTAAATAAATACCATTACTTAATCGAAATTAAACAATTCATTTCACAACAATAAATCTATATTATTCGTGTAAATATATTTTCTATCAAATTAGTTTTCAACATTGCAATCGAATGCATTACGAAAAAAAAACATTTGCTATTTCGATTAATACTTCTTTCAGTCAATTCACCGGCCTTTGTTTTTTTTCGTAACTATGGAACCGTAGCAACATAAATTCTAAGTCGGAAAAGAAAATTCATCGAGTACAGATGTCGTAACCTATAAAAATTTGTCGTATTTCAAAAAAATTTCAAATTCTCAAGTTTTATATCAAAATTAAATTCTAAGTTAATTAAAAACTCTCTGTGATTCAAAATTCTTGTAAGAAAATTTCTATTTATCAAAAATAATGCCCTGTGACGGAAAAAATAAATCATGCCAGCAACGGCGGGAATTACTGCATCAGCTAAAATGCCTCATCACGACAATGGAAAGAAAGTAAGCTAAAATAATCTTCTTAAAAAGTAAAGAGTGAATTAACAAAAAACTGCATTTCCTTCAAGAAAACCATGTGAATGGGACGAGGAGCCGTGCGGTTCCGAGCCGTCGAAATGTCGCGCGGTGACCTGCTACAAACCGTTCACGTGCCAGTCTATCGTGAAGGCAGCCTGCGAGCCCGGCGGCCCGCCGATCATCTGCAAGCCCGGCTGCCCACCCATCATCTGTAAACCTGGCTGTCCATCGCCCTGTCCACCTGTCTTCTGTAAGCCAGAGTGCCCACCGAAATGTCCACCGCCATGTCCACCGATGTGTCCTCCACCATGCCTACCGATGTGTCCTTCACCATGTCCACCGATGTGTCCACCACCCTGCGAGCCGTGCGTAGCGCTTTGCATGCCCCCGTGCAAGCCGATTTGCCAGCCGCCCTGCAAACAGACGATCTGCACGCCGCCGTACCCGCCGATCTGCGCTGTAGGCTGTCCACCGCCGCCCTGCGGACCATGTCCACCACCGTGTATGGCTGCGTGTCCGCAGATCTTCTGCCCGATGGTGTGTCCGTCGCCATGCCCACCCAAGTGCCCGCCACCGTGCCAGGTGGTCTGTCCATCTCCGTGTCCTCCCAAGTGCCCACCCAAGTGTCCACCTCCTTGCATGATGATGTGCCCGTCACCTTGTCCGCCATGTCCACAGCCGTGCCTGCCGTGTCCGCCACCTAGGTGTCCACCGGCGTGCCCACCGCCAACCTGCATGATGTTCTGCCCGCCCAAGTGCCCACCAAAGTGCCCACCACCGTGCACCTTCGTGTGTCCGTCGCCGTGTCCGCCCAAGTGCCCGCCTATGTGCCCACCGGCCTGCGCGCCTCCGTGCACGGTCATGTGCGCGGTCTGTCCTCCGGCCTGCCCACCAGCCTGTCCACCGCCGTGCAAGATCATCTGTCCGGCGCCAAAGTGCTCACCGTGCCCGCCATGCGTGCCATGTCCACCGTGCCCGTCACCAGGCTGCACGATAATGTGCCCTGTGCAATGTCCACCCAAGTGTCCACCTAGATGCCCACCACCCAAGTGCCCGAAACCTTGCAGGCCAGCGCCGCCGAGGCAATGTTTCACTGTGTGTTCACCACCCAAGTGCGAGCCTGAAGTTTGTTGCGTGAGTATAATTCATAGATTTTTAGGCGGGGGTTTAAAAAAAGATCGTATTTGTTTTAAAATTTCAATAATTTCACAAAAATACATCGTTGCTTTAATAGACGAATTACTATCTAAATATTTTATTTGAGTATACTCTTCACCGTTGATATGTTTTTGTAGAATATTCTTGATTAAACTATTTCCGTGCTTATTTATCAAATTCATATTAAGGTTGTAAGAGGGATAACATAAGTTAGCAAACGACTTTAAACATCAGTGAGCAAAATTTAAACATCATTAAATTTTGTTGTTCTTTGCAGGCTCCTTTGAAACCATGCAAAAGTTTCGAGTTGCGAGCAAGTTTAATGCACAAATGTCATTGTATAAAACGTAATGGCTTGCAAGACAGATGCTTAATGCAGGACTGCATGGGCTACCCAGAGTGTATGACAAAACTCTTCCCAATTTGCGATCCTGGACAGTGCGCTTTGTTGAAATTGTGCTACATGGGCGGTTCATAAAGCATATTATCAAAACGTTACTTTACTATCATGGCCTACACTTAACCTACATAGTTATGTTTATCCATAGGATTTTGTCGAATAATGTGATACACTTACACTATCTTTGTACATTTTTAACGCTGTATTGTTTTATCTTAAGCAGATCTTGTTTATTGTTAATGCTGCCTATAGATTTACATCTCTTTTGTCTTGTATGTAAAATTTTTTGTAAATTAAAATGTAAAATCTTTTACAATTTGTCGTTTATTGTACTTATTCTATCGTCAATTCTATCATTTTGGTAAAAGTTTAAATTCAATATCGAAAAAGACAGTTGTTTATTAAATCTAAATCTTATTTAAGGCAACAGCGAAAATATTTTTACCAAATCTGAGGTTATGCATATCGGCAAACGTATTTACACAAATCTGCTATCTTCATTGCTTTCTTAAAAAGAAGTCAGCGCATAATACTCAGTATTTACGCGTTATATTTCCTTATTTTTTTCGTGTAACTGTACAGGTTATTCCAGCCTTTCCGAATTACGAGTGCACTCTCTTATAATCCTTTTGAATTCCAAGTTATATATGAAAGCCCACGAAAATATCCTTATTCTTTAATTAATTAACAAATCCTCTTCCCGGCGCTTATATACAGCCGTTCAAATATTATGGTACGTTTGACAGCATTATTCCTTGCGCAGCTCTCCGCTGCACCTTATTAAGGATTAATTATAATTTAGCGCGAAATCCCCCTGAAAAGCCCCGCTCAAAAAAGAAATGCACCGAAAACTCGCGCGCGCGGAGGAAGCCGCTCGCTCGCAAGCGGCGATCAAAGCCCGTAAATAACGCTTGCAAAAGATCGGAAGGCGATTATACGTACACAGAAAGCGAGAGAAAGAGGAAGAAACAGGTTTTCCGCGAGAGGAGCTCGCCGCGGAGAAATAATCCCGCGGTATTTCGCGCTCGTGTAGACACGTAAACTTCGTGATTCCGCTCTATGAGCCGCGAGAGAGCTGCTACTGCATTCGAAATGCGCCTGGCGCGAAGAAAAGATTTCAAGGGGTGAACCTGCGGCCGCGCGGGTTCATCGCGATCGCGTAAGTAGCGCTGCTAAAGCGACTGTCCCTTGGGCCGAGAGCCTTTGACTAGCTGTTTTTCTTCTGGCTTTCCTGGCAGCTTTGTGCATTCTTTCTGTCGTAGTGTGCGCTTGGGGGTTATTTTTGCGGATTGTTTTATTGAAAGTAAGGTTATTAAACATACATTTTTTTTAGGTTTGGATATAATAGCTAATTTACAAAGTGATTAACAGTCAATGTATTTATACGTGGAAGAATTAATCAAACTGACAGAATGATATTTTAAAAAATATTATAAAAACATAATTTAACAACAACCCGATCTTGATAAAACGAGCAAATTGAAAATCTATAAACGTTAAATCTTTGACAACCACACAAAAGCCTTACTTTCAATTACAATTTCAGCTTCGCCTTTCTCCATTGATTGCGTTTAACGTTTCAAACTACAAACACTATAAAACGAGCTGGCGCAAGAATATCGAGTCGCGGAGGCGAGAAAACGCCCCATCTCCAACTTTGCAGACTTTACTTTTGAAGAGAGAGAGAGAGAGAGAAAGCAAAGCGCGAATTAAGATCGAGCGTTCGCGCGCATTTGCATGTTGCAACGGCGAGAGAGGCGGTTCGTTAACAAAAATTTTTTATCCGCTCCGCCGGCAGCGGCGCGTTCTCTGTTGTTCTTTGCGCCTCTCGGCGGGCGATGTTGACTTTGTCAGGGATATCGCGAAATGGGAATCGAGGAATAGAGAAAGAGAGCGACATTTGAATCGTAATTCGATTGCAATCATGGACGGATAAATAAAGGGATAGCGCGCCGGTCTGACAGTTTTCTTGATTTTGTATTACTTGCGCGGCCGTATAATTAATTGCGAAATTCGTGTACGTCTATTTATAAAGCGCTCCTTTTTATCTGCGGCTCTGATTGAAAAGACACACGCCTTTGATTTATTCGCGCCGCGCGCTCTTTTCAGATTAATGTAAATCAAGAAATACTGAGGATTGTTTAACTAGATTATTACACATTAGCATGTAACACTTAAACATTTATTTGACGTTTTAATGACCTACTTATTACAGATAAAGACCTGTAGACTTTTTAGTCGAGCGAAAAAACTAAAGTATACGCACGTTACACGTACTCTTAATGATTTCAACACATTTCCTTAGCGTACTCTTCGCCTTGAATACAATCCGGCCGAAACGTTTAATTTCGCGCTAAAAAAGAGCTGGCGCTATCATGGATGGAAATCTGATTCAAACGAAGAAGAAGAAGAAGAAGCAGCAGCAGCAAAAGAAGGAGGAGAAGAAGAAGGCGCGCAGACTCGCGAGCACTCGGCAAAAGGGCTTTAAGTAATGCCCCCACCTCGGCAATAATTCTTTCCCCGAAAGTCTCTTTAATTTTTTTCCACT
Source organism: Eupelmus azureus (assembly GCA_030522685.1). Lineage (NCBI taxonomy): Eukaryota > Metazoa > Arthropoda > Insecta > Hymenoptera > Eupelmidae > Eupelmus > Eupelmus azureus. The sequence continues at coordinate 6,208 of JAPYZA010002731.1, read as the reverse complement.
TCCGTATAATTCGCTCGTACACAAACCCCCACACAGCCGCAGCGAGACGCTCGCGCATAAAGCTGGCTGCCATACACCTCGCGGCGAGCCGGCGATATAGAAAATCGGCAAAAAGAGGAGAGAATAAAAGAGCGCAACAATGCAATTTATAGATATCAATGAGCCGGCGACGGTTGGGCCACCGCCGGGCGGCCTCGGCGCTTCCGCTCAGCTGGCGGAAAGGTAAATCCCGAGGCCCTCTTACCGGCGACGACGTTATCGGCGCTTAATTAACATCGGAGCGCCAGCAGCAGCAGCAGCAGCCACGTATATAGGCCTATATCGCGCGAGAGAGTGCCTGCGCGTCACATGAATTTATGAGAGGCGAAGCGCGATTCACACGTGCGATGCCCTACCGCACGGTGGCGGCTGGCTCGCGCTCGCAAGTGCGAAACGCCGAGCCGCTCGCGAGAACGTGGGAGACGCCGAGCGAGCGTTAAGGGGGCCCCGAGAATACCTTAGGCAGATTACGTATTATGATGCCCTATTGTATACAAATACGAATACCCGAGCTCGCGCTCTATGTATATACCTACCCGGCATGCTCTCTCCCTCTCCCGTCTCTATGGGCATATAAACGGGGGGCTCCTGCGCGCACGGAGGTTCAGAGGCGAAGGACGGAGGCTTTCCTCCCTTTTCGCGCCTACCTCTCTCTTCCTTTTTTTCGCTTATTCCTCCACCTCCTCCGGCAGTCTAGGCGTTTTATTTGTTTTAACGAGGCTCGCGTGCCTCGGACCCGCCGACTCGGAAACTGCGCTCGCTCGGCGCTCGAAAAACGCCGTCGCGATCGTTGGTTATGCAAATTTTCACGCGGCCTGCCTTTGTTACACGCGCGGGGCCAATAATATTCGCGATACGCGCCGAGAGATTCCGCGTGTACGCGCCCAGCTCGCCAAGCGGGAGAGAGAAAGATAGGCGAGAGCGAGGCTGGGCTTTTGTGAGCGCACGCGCGCGCGAAGAAACAGCGCGATCATGAATGAATAAGTAATTTTTGGCCCGTTGTTTGCTTCTCTCCGCAGGCGCGTGGAAAATAAACGCAGGAGATGTGTTCGGCTGTGCGGGGAGGTTCGAGGTGTGGAATTGTGAAATGGATCGTTTACAAATCATTGTGTTATTGCTTTATTGAATTTTTCTTTAATGGAATAAATGTGTTCATGATATTACTGAAGAGTATCTAAAGTGTAAGGCAATAATATTTCTGTACACTAATATCTAAAGTATTTGTCAGCCAGTATCAATAATTTATACAACATGATTCTTTCAAAGTATTTAGAACAGATTTTTAAGTAGTCTGTGAAATATATAGTCATAAATAATGTTTGATTAGTCACATCTGTTACTCCTCTACCACTCTTGTAATACCAAGAATACTGGTAGCAATAAATAATCAAGCAACAATTGTCGATAAAAGTAGGCACGCCAAAAATGTAAAAAAAGCGGCTTTACACGTCATTACAGCATTGTTCCAACTTGTTAGATGTCCCCGTCCTGTGTTAAATTCAAAGAATCGACAATGGCGAATTATAAATTAATTTCTCGGCGCGTTTACATGGTCGTTCAAAAGGAATTCTTTCACAATTACAGAATCGCGCCGATGAGTGCGCGTTACATTGTTATGCTGATTGCTCTTTCCCAACGTCATTTGTAACGGAGAGCCTCCAGAGATTCGTCGGCTCTTCAACACCCACGAAATTTCTAAGGTATTAGAAATCCTGGCTCGAGCATGAGTCATGTCTATTTCTTTGTCTCGACGAGGGAGCGTGGAACAAATCAGGATTCGAGTGGACATTATAACTAATTAAATAGACGAACAGCCGATTTAAATTCGAAATAAGCAGTTAGATAGGTTAATAGGGAGTTGCTTACAGCTTATTGCGCCATTAAGCGATGTTTGATCCAACAGTTATTTCAAAGAAACCAATATATCACTATCTTTACTGCGATCTTTATGATTTTGACAAAATATTCCGAGATTTCCAAGATAAACGACGAAACTCGCATACTTTCACTTGGTCGCAAAGACGTACAATTGACGTAAAAATAAGCATGAACGATCGCAGTGTTTTAATTCAGGAGCGTTAAATAGCGCAAAAGTTCAACGGTACAGCGAGCCGCAGAAACTACGACCCTTTCATTCGTAACCTACTTTAAATTCGCCCAGACCAAAGAAAATAAATCGCGTCAAAGGCGGCATTGTCGTCTCGAGCCGCAAAACAAACACGTCGTTATGAAAAGCCCGCGCTCGCGGCTCATTTAATTTGCTAAATCACCATTAAACGACGCCCGGCCCGCGCAATGAATACGCAGAAATCACTTTTCATCCGGCCTCCTCTATAATAAAGACATTAGAAAAACACACATTCGTCATCCGGCGTAGGCCAGAAGGAGGAGAGAAGAGAGAGGAGAAAGATCGCAGGTGTGGGTCCTTATCAATTTTGTAATTAAGTACAATATTCCTTATCCGAGTCGCGGAGACGAATGGAGTCGCCGCGTGTATATCAACGCCCACGAGACGAGAGCGCGCTGAGAGCGATGAGGTATTCACGCCTCGCAGTCTCTACGTCTAACGTAATGTATGACTCGCCGAGTGAGCCGCATGTGCGTGTTTCCGAGTGAAATCTTAACTTATTGATCATTGTGGCTTGATTGGAGGCGAATTGCATTAATTACGCGAATTTACGATTGAATTAATGTGCGTATTAATAATTTCTATGATTTATGCCTGGCATAAATAATATCGTTAGCAGTGATATATGCGCGAAGAGTAGTGCATTATTCAAAGTACTTGCACGAGTAGGTAAAGTGGAACTTTTCAACTCACGTGTATACTGTTTGTTCTATATATTATATGTATGCTTATATGAAAATTTCTGGCATTCGAGTTTTTAAAATACATTCTTTTGTAAAAATTTCATTGAAATACCAGTAGCCGTTGTATGCTAAACGTATCTCGTTTTGCACTGCGAAATAAATATTGTGAGAACAATTTCGCGCTACTTATCCAGCTTTCACCATTTTATTACATTCTCTTATAATTGTAGATTTACGTGCGCGCCTGCGAGCCCATACCCCCGGCATGCTAAATTCAAAGGACGCTCCATCAGATAGACTTTCGCATCATTCATTTTCGTTCTCATGTCCGCTTAACAAGCCTCCGACTTTTACTCCGGCGCATTAGCATCGATAACGGGCTAAAGCTTATACAAAATAATTGTAAAGCCCAGAGAGAGAGAGAGAGGCATTCTTCGGCGCTCTGCCTACCTACCAAGGGCGATTAAGACGTACGCGGGCATAAATTCACTTTTACGAGCGCTCTTCTCTCCTCGTTTTTTTCTTCCAGCGCAGCGCCCCAAAGGCGTGTAAAACCCCATTAAAGCAGTACTTCCGCTCTCGGCACGATAGTGCAAGTGTAGAAAGTGGGTATGTATATACGAAAGGGCTGAGCGAGCGCGCGCGCGCCTGCGGAACACTCTCGTTCTCTTCAGCCGCATGCGCGCGCGCGTGGTCGTAATTAAAGTCGCGGCTTGCACGTATTATTGCTGATAATCGCCGACACGATCTGCTGCGACCGGACGCGCTGATATATCGCAGAGGTACCCCGAGACACACTGTATAAATGCGCGCGCGGAGGAGGAAGGATACTGAGCGAGCGAGCGGCTGCGATCACATTTTTTTCTCTCTCTCTCCGTGGCGAACGGGGTTCCGTTTAGACGCGGCTGCGTGTGCGGTAATGCAGGTATTCTTGTTGCACGGTGGGAGAGTAAGTTCTGACTTGGTTTGTTGGGTGTGTAGCTTGGCTACCGCGTGAGGACCTTCGGCGACGGCTTATTTTTTTTTCGAGAGAGAGAGAGAGAGAGAGAGACGATTTGTTGGGCTTTTTTTCGAAGGAGCTGCGGTGAAAAAGTGGCAAAGTTTTGTTTGGCCTTGGTTGGCTTTTTTTCGTCGTACGGCTTCCGAGAACGCGTACTGTTATAGGCTTTTCAATTTTCGTAAATCATTTAAAATTTCGAGAAAAAAATTGTTTATTGGACTGTTAATATTTTGTCTGGATGGAGGAACTCTAAAATAAGTCCGCGTGTGTAAAATAGAATTTACGCATTGGGCAAATTTTTTATTCAATTAAACGCTTTAAATGTGTTGTGTTACAAAAGCAACAAATACATGTATAGGAATGAAAATTTAAATTTAAATTTTAAATGAATATTTATTAAAAATAATATTTATTATCCTCGATTTTTAAAAGCCAATGCAAAAGGCATTCAGTTTCATTTCAGGGATATTTCATTGCTTGTTACTTAGCTACAATTTATTAGTTTCGTTACTTTTACCGACAATATTTTACATGTAATAATAATAATAATTTTCCCCATAGTATTTATCCATAATTTGAATCAAGTTGAATTCCTCGGACAAATATTTCACTAGCCAATATTTGCAAGAATCAATGTAAATAAATTTAACTTTATCAAATACCGATATAATTTTATATAAGCAATCTAGTTTTCCAGCGGCCAAGATACATTTCCCTATCGTACTACAATAAACAACCACCTCCCAACAAAAATCACTTTGTAAAATATTCGCTAAAAATCCTCGTATCGCCTATCATTCCCCCCCCCCCCTCCCTCGCCAAAAAATTAAATCGTTCAAGCTCGAAAGAAAAATAATTACGCTAAAAAGCGCCCAGCGCATGTCTCGCCATCATAAATCTCCAGCAAAATAATACTCCCGATAAATCACTAAACCCGCGCAGATAACGCAGCTCTCTCTTTCCCTCGAACCGAAAAATCCGCCTGTAATAACGAAGCCCATACTCGGCGCAACGAACCGCTAGACGCACCAAAATTACGCGCCTCGGCGTTACCGTACGTTTAATCGTGCTAATGCTCGTACATAGGTGGGCACGTACTCCTGCCTCTCTCTCTCTCTCCTACTCTAACGCGTGTATATAACTAAGCTCGCTGCACCTACGCAGCTGCCGCTGTGTGGGAAACTGCGGTGGCGAACAATTACTCCGCTGTCTCGTTGTTTACCGACTACTCGGACTGGAACACCTTGTGTCTTTCCTATACACGAGCTAGCGGGCTGCGCGCGAGTGCGTTTGCGCGTTTGTCATATAGCGCGCGAATGTGCGAATGTGAGCGCGCACGTGCGCAAGCCTATATATACATGCGTTTCTGCAGCAGTAGCGCGACTTCTTAGCGAGCAGCTGGTCCCAGGGCGCATCGCGGAGGAAGCGATCATTATCTGCCTGAGTGGATTGTTGTGCTGCGAGCGGGGATTTTTATGGCCGTTTAGCAGTTAGCGTTCGGGGGATTTGATGAAAAAAAAGAGGCGGCGGGCGAGGAGCGAAATCTATAAGAGATTATCTGCGTTTAAACATCATTAAGTTTGATGTAGGAGCGCACGCGTGTCTTTTAATGCGACGTAATGCCGGCATTAGTGTCCGCTAATTGCGAGTAATGCATGATTATTGAATCTCGTAAGTTTAAAGAGAAATTCGAGAGAAATTGTAATGTCATAGAGGATTTTTTTCGACCCACATCGAGAACAATAGGCTCGATCGAGGCTAATTATGCCGAATTCGTATGAAGCAACAAGTATGCAATGCGATTTTCGAATTTAATTAATGTTCTGCGCGCTCATTATCATAAGATTAGCCTTGCCGTTTCGGCCTGTTACTACTTAAACAGTTTTAGAGCCAACATAGAACCTCGTGTATTTATGCACAATTAAAACAACAACAAAATTTTACTGTTAACAACAGAAAATAAAAATATAAAACGTGTTACGTTTTTGAAAACAATGAAAGAACAACTCGAAAATTTAAATACTCAAATTAAACCTTATCCTTTAGTTTTTCCCATTTACACGATTGTTCTCGTAAAGTAAAAAATATAAATAAACACTGGTGTGAATTAACATCTACACATGTAACGCGAACAAGTAATTAAAGCCGAAACATACGAGCAGGCTCGGCAAGATAAAGAATAATTTTCCTACAATAAATTTCATTTCGTTACGATTGAGCCAATTAATCCCCGTAGTGCAGCGGCTTCGGTAGGCTCGTTGGCTCAACAATCGTGTAAATGCAGCGCGCGCACGCAGCAACGGGGCGCGTTATGCGCTCGCGCTCATTGATTAACTAGCTTCTCATTATTTCTTAATA
>JAPYZA010002729.1:0-22194 GCA_030522685.1 Eupelmus azureus | reverse complement strand
TAAAAAAAATGGAAATACAAAATCGCTAAATGACCAAAGTAGATGTGATTTTGCTTTACATATTAAAACATTTTCTAAATTTGTAGTATTCATCGTTCTTAGCATGATTTTATAAGTTGAGTCCCCTAACTATTGATATTAAAAAGATAATAAACCCATTGGATTCATTATAAAACTAAAAATTTTCGCAAAAATCTGAAAATATAGTCTAAGTTGTTCATCGTACGGATACTACATCCCGCAAACGACATCATACAAAATTATTCAATTCTAGTTACACTTTTTATATTTGAACGTCTACGATTGTATATCTTACTTATGAATAACTTTTTATTTACGTTTTATGATTATTCGTACATTATTAACAAAAGTTAAAGAAATATTTTGTGAAGTTTTATACTTTTATACTTTTTATTTATGGTCAATACTTATTTGCAAAATTGACAAAAGTTAAGCAAATATTTATTAAAGCACTTCGTGCATTTGTTTTAAATGCAATATTTTTATCTTTCACCCTTTTCGACCAAACACTTCTTTTATGATGTCGGATAAAAATGCGAGGGTGCATGAAAGATTCCGTCAGTCGTTTTACCGGCGCTAGCTAAGAGCCTCCATTCGCGAAAGTACTTTTCTCAGCCAGACTCGTAGAGGTAAGAGAAAAAGCGCCCGATATGGATATTCTGCGGTTTTACGTTTGGCCTCCGATGCATGCTTTTGCTTTGTCTCAACACCTTACTCTCACTCTCTTTCGTTCTCTTTATCTACCTATCGAGATTAAGTACAGGAAATAGAAAAATCTTAAAAATTTCTTATGGGTAGTATCTTTAGTCGTGGAACCTAAATATTTTTAACTAATTAAAACTAGTAAACATATTGATATTTAAAATCATTAACTGATTTGTTTTATTTCATTCCTTTTACCTTTGTAATAGTTGAAGAAGTCTTCGTTGAAATATGATATTAAAAAATGTAAAAATAAAAAATCCATTAACAAATCTAATTGACAAGTATTTTAAATGCACTCCACTTCAGTGTTAGAATTGGCTGGCGCATCTGGCGATAAATGTTCATACGTCCGTCGTTATTAAAATTCTCCAGCAATAATGTGATCTTCATAAGCTTTATGATGCAACGCTACGAGGGAGTGTAAACCAATGTATCAACGTCAGCGGTATGATGCATAAAGTGAGGCTCGAATTTCTCGGCGAAATATTATGACCTCTACTTAGATCCGCCGCTATTGATTAGTTTACCTATACATTTTACTAAAATATTTTATATCGTTAGAAAATATCAAGACATCGATATGCCCTAAGATGAGTAATGAAATAAACATCTCTAAAAGTTAAGGCGAGAATTTCAGTCGGACTTAACACCTCACGAGGTGAAATTTTTAAAATCTATTGAAATTTATACTAAATAAGGCATAAATTTCACTGCTCGGATTCACGTTTTAATTTTTAGAGAGTTGGTTCTACATGAGAGTCCTGGAACTCAGTTGATGCAAATTCATAAGGATTCGATTTACAATCCTTAATTTTAAAAATAATTTGAGATCTTTCTATTAGATAGGATTTTGGACAATCACATTTATACTTTACAATGGATTTTATAAGAGTAAAGTTTTGGAATACGTAGATAATGATTCAAATAGTCGAAAACTTTAGGTATCCCTTCTTAACCCTTATTGATATTATTATTTATATTATTTATTGAAAAAATTATTCAGTTTACTTAACTGTTATAATCAAGTCAAAAATTTTAAGAATAGGACTAAATGTTGTAGTACGTCTGTGTTTCATTTTGTCTAATTATTCAATATTTTTTGTGATCATTCTTGAAGATAGTTATGATGTAGAATGTTACTCTGAGTAAAACAGATACAATTATATCTGGATTAATATTCACATAACTTTTTACGCTAACTAAAGTCTTTATTATGCTATTAAAATTTATTATACAGTGTTAAGGTAGAATCGAAATATATAATTCAAACCAACATCTGAATATAAATATACAAATTTGAAATGACGGGAGAAAAAATTATCAACATTTCTATTAACGTTTGCATTTTTATTCTTTTAGAAAAGACTGTATGGGGTGATACCATTAGACCTGCTCAGATTATCTTTATATTTTCCAAATAAAAGGTTTAGTGTTCTTAGCAAAATAATCCCATTTCATTTTGTCTAATTCTAGTGAATATGTCACATTGGGGAGAACTTTCTCACCAAAGTTAAAATAGTTTCCTGAGTCACGTAGTGGTACAACTTGCCTGCTTTCTTGTCCAATAGCCGTCTCTTCCCAAGTTCTTTGCTTGATTTGTTCGATTGTTACGGGTAGAGTACAGCAGTCACTGTTTAACCTCCTTCTAGGGCTTTGTGATAGAGCTCTTTATGTCTCATCATACTCAGGGGAGAACCTTCTTTAAGTGAATATTTGGTTTTGGCGTAGATGAAAAAGTCTCTTTTTGTTACTTCATTATTTAATACAGGGAGAAAATGAGCTATTCTAAGCGAGCTTAGATCGCCCTTGACTACGGCTCGTACTGATCTCCGCATCCGATAATAATAACTTTTCTTCCCAAATAATATTTACACGTCCACGTGAACTACTTAGTTAGTGGTTGAAAATAAACAAGAAAAAAATTGATCAAATAGCTCAAAATACACAAGTTTCTCCTTTACTTTCTAGCACGATAAGGCACTTAGTCACAAAATATATCAACATTATTATCCCGCATTAACTAAACGCCACTGCAGATAAAAACCCGATCATAATTATCATTACACCCACAAAGACTTATTCGTTTTCTCCCTTTGACCGGTATAAATTTCGTCGCAGGAACGTATTTGGCGCGCGTCGACTGCGCCGAACCGACGTATGTTGAGCCGTCATTGATTTCTGATTGCACACCCGCATGGCCGCGCGTATGTACTCCTCCTTCTCTCTCTCATTCTCTAGATGCGCGCACTGTGCCAACGTCGACAATTTCGCGCAAAAGGACAACGTCGAGCAGCGCTATTAAAGCATGGTTGTGTCTTTTTTTTCATCCGCTCCTTCGTTCCCATGCATCCTTTTTGCGAGCGTCGCTCTGCTGTTTCACTCTTGATCTATCGACGACAATCGACGGCAGCGAGCGATGCATCATTATTCTATTGAGACGGTAGGTTACGGCAGTGTGGGAAAATTAATGTCAATAAAACTGAGATTGGCTTTGGATTGGCTATGGTATTTATATTTTAATAAGGTGCAATATTTGATAACGTCGAATAGGTTATTTTTGCGACGCATTTGTTATTGTGGGAAGGTATAATTTCTGTAGTAAATTATTCATTTAAAATGAAAACACATGTCACTCCTTGTAGTACATTTAAAGTATTGTCCAATTTACGAGTTGAAATTCTGATTCGGTTTTTGGTATATTTAAATTAGTAAAAAGAATAATACCCCAATTTTGTCATCGATTTACGGATTTCAATGGAACTTTGCAAAATGATTATTTGGCCTAAAATATGTGACACGTGACTCGGCATATTTTATTGGTCCCATAGTATGCCCAACAAAATGGTTTGAGTTGAACCCTTATAACTTAATCAAGATATGTAGATAAAAGCTATTTAAATAACCAATTTAAAGTGCAAAAAATAAGCTCTGAATCCAACCCTTATACATTATTAAGTAAAAAGTTAAATACTTTATTATATAAAAAGTTACAATTCAAAAATCAAGCAAAATTTTTCCTTGTAAATCAACGTTAATTTTTTAACGAACATAAAGACTTATATAAGGGTTTAAATGAAAGGTATTTTTTCACTCTAAATTGTCTATTTAAATATCTGTCTTTTACATATCTTGATCAAGTTATAAAGGTTCAACGCAAACTATATTTTTGGGCTTGTTATGTTAAAATGGGTCATATTTGGGACTCTAGAACCCATTAAAAAACGGCAAGATATGTATTTCATATTTTGAGCCAAAGAAGCATTTTGAAAAGTTTCATAAAAATTCGTGACCCTGGTGGAGTACTTTCCTTATAAAGAATTCTTTGAATAAAAATTTAAAACGAATAGTTATTCAAAAGTACTATTCTTTATTAGGAATGACAATTTGTAGTGTTGAAGTTGTTTAGTCAGTGATTTAGATTACTCTTACATACCATTCTATAAAACTGTCATTAAACTATTCCACTTAACTGTGCACTAAAACTTAGTAATTAGTAAGGTAATGTTTGAAATACATTCCCTATTTTATAATTATTTAAAATAAATAAATTAGATACATAATCTAGAAAATATTTACAAAATAGTTCAATTTAAATATTTACTCTTATTATGTTTGGAATCGATCATACCCTGAGTACAAGTGCATATTAAGGTGATCAATTTACGAAACAATGAGACGCTACTAACATTGTACTGTATTTCTACCTATTATACTCTTACTGCTAATGACTTTCAATGGAAGTTCTACGTTATGCACAGTTACCTAAACCCATTTGCGGTCTTCCCCGTTCAGAATAATGAATGCTTTGATCATTGTTAGAATATTTATTTTTAATACAATTTATTTAATTTAACAATCTTATTTTATAAATAAGAATATTAGGATTAAAAATTATATCAACTTTAATTTTTTAAAAATCTTTACTTATTATTGAATGGATTGAATAAAAAAACTTATAAGAGAGATACGCATGACTAAATCAACGGATTAAATTATTCTTACCACTTTCAATTTCACCCACTTCGAGTTTAACCTAATTATGACAATTGTCTGTCGCGTTATATTAGATATGTCTGCCTGTCAATATATATGCTATGCAATAACATATTGAAGCTGTATTGAATTAATTTAACACCTGTGTTACATTTCCTATTGATGTTTAATTTTTCTTAATTGAATTTGATAAATAATTATTAACTAGTTCATTTTTTACGTAAAATTTAAAACAAATGAGAAACTACTCTTAACAGAACTACTTTAACAGAATTCTTTCTCAAAGATAAATATATCTTTTAGTATCACTTTTTTATGAAAAGATATTAAAATTATTCAGATTCAATGTTAGTCGCTAATAAAATCTTTTTTGTATTTTGTTAAAAAAACTAATTATTCGTCTCAAAGTATTAAAAGTAGAAATGTTTTCTGTGACAATGTTTTGCTCACAATGTTTCATTTGACTAAGTTAAATCTGAATCTATCAAGCTAAAAATATTTTATCAATAATAATAGAGTTAAGATATTTGAATCAATGTTTCTTAATTTCGACACATTACACCCATCAATTTATCAAATTACCTCCAAAATCCCCAATAAATTCATTACAAACCAGATCTCCCCCCACCCCACCCCGATTAAAAAACAAATCCAAACAAAACGTCCCCAATCGCAATCAGCAACCCCAGCTCAAGCCACGCATTTTCTGTTACAGAGGCCTGGAGCACGAGGACGTACTGCTGCAAGGAGGACGGCTGCAACGGCGCGTCGGCGACGCTGAGCGGCAGCAGCCTCTGGCTGTCGCTGGCCACGCTCCTCCTCCTCCTCCTACCTCCTCTCCCACCGCACGCGTCCCCTGAGCATCTCTCTCCGACGATCGATCGACTATATACTCCGCCGAGGCCAGCCCACGAATTCGGGATCATCGACAGCAATAATAGACAGCGGCAACAGCATTTCATCTAACGCGAGGCCGAGCTCCTCATCCTCTGACCCCCTTGCCAGCGCGCGCCTGCGTCACCTTGTTTTCCGCGTCGATGTGCAGACGGGAGCGTTACTTTGATTGCGAGAACGTTTTGGGAGCGTTAGGCTGAGCGTTAAAGTGAGACGAGCTGGGGGGGATTGTTTGCTGATTCAGTTTCGGACGTTTGCCGCGTTATATGACGGAATTTTATTTCGCCTCTCGTTCGGGACCTGATGCTTTCTAAATGGTGATTTGGTAAAGGTGTTGCGATTGGCAGGGTGTGTGCACGATTCGTCGGTAATTGAATGATTTTGTTGAAATTGTTTTTTAGCGTAAGGTTTTAATTTTGTAATGCAAACGAATTTTTATATGTTTTATCGAATACTTTCATCTTTTGAATTGCTATGACAGATTTTGATTGAACAAAAAACCGCTGCGCAAACCGCTCCGAGCGCCTTAGTACTAAAAATGTTGTTATGTGGTTATATTAACAATTCTTTCTTTTTATACAAGCGAGAAAAGGTAACGTAACAGTATAACCGAATCTAATTCCACGCTTATCAAAGTAACAAAAGCTTCGCGTCTTAAAACTTAGCGCTCGTTCAACTCGTTTGATAATTCGAATGATGACAAAGGATTTCACTATGATAAGAACAAATTTTTAACTTCAATAAAGCCATTGTTCATCCTCTGGCTAAACAGACAAGCCGAGTGTAAATTTAACCTTTCTCCAGTTTATCCAGTTTCCAAATACGTGATTTGTACGATCTCGCTACTTCCGTAATGTATTGTCTAAGATCAAAAAAAAAAAAGAGTGGCGCGTCTTTTATCGCAAAACTTTCAATATTGTTGATTAAAATTTCTCTTTGAAAGAGCGACGGGTTATTCTTTCGGAAAAGCGTTCCACTTAACGTTTAGAGTGCACTTCTCTTGCTCTTTCAATTCTATACCTGCGCGAGAAAAATATGCGTCGGGTAATTCGATGTAAGTAGAATTGCAAATGTCTTTTTCAAAGATCAATTTTTTTCATCATCGGAATTATCTTCTATTCCTACTATTGTTTACTAATATTCTGCATTAATATTGGGGAAAAAAACTGTTTAAAATGATCGTTGAATGCTTGCTGGTGTGTTCTTAAACTGAAAGTTTAATATGAAAAGAATCATTTTCTTAATACAATTTACCAAACTAACTCACGCAATAAAAGATTATTGTTCTACATTTGTAGCCTTAAAAAAACGGATCGCCGTGAAATGATGCACGTTATTGTCAGGAATTAACCCATCTTCCACATCAGGAACTGCGCTCGAAAAGTAATGGGAGCGATGAAGTAGATAAATGCACGAAATTGAATCCATATCCCGTCAGAGTGAAATAAATTAGCTATTTAATACATGATCAAGGACTTAATGACGTGGAAATATCTGCACGTATGGTTGGACCGAACTACCGTGTGAGCACACTCCGATAATTAATCGCTTATCAGTTTAATTCACACATCGGCAACGTGATAATTTCGAACGACCAGATTCTAATACCAAAATTCTCGACCAACAGCAATGACAAGCCCTAAAAAAAGTCTGTCTAGCAAAGTTAGTATTTCGCTGCTCGTTTGTCCCTTCTCGATATCCTCTCCAGATTCTAAAAGAACAAAGCCGGAGGACACTCGGCGCACGCGTGTAAAAAAATACATTTGCGAAAAATCTCGAAGAATCGATTAAAAGCCGAGAGGGCAGACTGGCTCTGAATGGAGATTGGCCGACGGTTGACCAGACGGAAAAGAGCGCGAGAGAGAGAGCCTGCCACGAATTTTTTGCCCCCTTTCTCTGTAGGTCTCCAGCGCTACTTTCTGGGACAGCTGCCGCACTCGCTTCAGCAATTTCCATTTTTTGCCTTCATTTCTGTTCTTTTGCTCGCGCACTTTGTCTCTCCGTCTCTCTTTCTCTCTCTCTTTTCATCCGCCGCACTGGACAGGAGGGTCGCGGCTGCAGTGCACGGCCCTGGCGAATTCAATTTATTCGAAAAGTTCAGTCGACGTACCTTCGTGCGATACGTGAGCTGGAGATGAGTAAGGAAATAAAAATGAGAGGAGAGGTGGGCGCTCGAGAGGTAATATTGAAAAGGGAGCTTGAAAAGAGTGGAGGGTCGAGGTAACCGAATAATTTCGAGTTGAGTCTTCGCGCAGATGAAACAAATAAGTTTTTTTTTTAAGATTTTTTTGTCGTTGAGAATGTTAAGTATTTTGATATTGAGGCAAGAATAAATTTACGTGGTAGGTACTATATAATTTTAGATAGCGTGGTAGTTTTGAATTATTTTCTGTTTGTCATATTTTTCAAGCCAAGCGGTGAAAGTAGAGGTTTTTTGGATAAAAAAATTTTCCATACGATACATGTTTTTGTTTGAAAGCAAAAGGAAAATTATTTTTTTATACTTTACAAAATTGAAGATATGAAGGATGAAAATGAAAAGTAGTTTACAATTTAAAGATGCTATCCATGTTATGCATCTATATAAATCATTATTTACTTCCTTTTTTATTTATGATCCATTATTCATCTCTAGCAATATTGCATTTTAATATCCATCTTTTTACGCTCCTACGTTAGAATCAATAAATAATCCATTTACCTTAAATTTTTTAAAAGCTTATTGACAAATTTTTTAACTCAAAAGGCCAATTTCCATCTTCCTCCGCTGTAAAGATAAGACTTTATAGTTATTTTTAAACAGCCTCAGATTATAAAAAACGATAATAGGAAAAGACAATATCTTCAACATCGATAAAATAATCGAAACGATAAACGAACGCGATCATCATAATTGCATTCAACTATCCCCAGCCATTCGTTACAAAATCGATTTAACATAATTGATAACGTCTATTGAATTATCCCGGCCTCCTTTTTTCCTTCAGCTTCCGCGTTAGAATAAAAGTCGAATTAACGAGCCGGAGAACAATGGGGGCTGCACCGGTACGCGGAAAAAGCACAAGAACGCGACTGCGTTTTTTTTCTCTCTAGAGAAATTTTTCTCATTATCGCGAATTAGTCGGCGCACGTCTCGCGGAAAATGCGGAGAAGTCGCGAAGGGATAGAGCGAGCAGGATGTTAGGGGGCGAAAGCGAGATAGGCAGGAGAAGGAGAAGCTGCGACGATCCAACACAACGAAGCCCCGCGCGCGTCCTGGAAGATTCCTGGCGTTTACAAATGGACCATAGCCTGTCGGCACTGACCTCGCATCGGTGGATCGGTGGCTTTTTTGAGACGGATGTTGGTAGTGAAGTAAGAGAGTTTGAATTTTAATAATGAAGTTTTCGTTTTTTTATAATTAGTGTTTATGATGTGTGTAAGTTTGAGAAAATTTTATTTATTTCTTAGACAAAATTATACTGAGAGAATTGATATTGTGAAAATTACTATTTTTAATATTAAAGTGGAGTTGAACTTTTATTCTGTTGAAAAATGATATGTAATTAAGAAAAATTACTATATATTTTGAAATCTTTACTGCAGCAGTAGCAAATTTTGCTATATCTTTTAGTAACATTTGCTGCACACGTAGTGATTTTTCATGTATACATATTATTTTCTATAAAAAAAATTATAAGCGCAATCCACTAATGAATATAGAAATTTTTACTACATTATTTCTACAGTAATTAACATCACGCAATACTATTATTTAAAGTTCATATTATAAACACGTTTGTATACATAAACGAACGTCAAAAAATTCACCAACAATCAACTAGTGCGAGGAAGGTATTCGACAATACCGACGGTTTTTTAACGATGCCGGATGATTAATAAAGTAATAATTAATTAATTTGATTAATTAATTATTAACATCACTACTACTATGCTATTAGTATACTAATTAATAACATTGCTATACAAGTATTACAGTTATCGTCATCAATGAAATTTATAAAAAAAAAAATAATAAATACATTTGAAGAATTGAATGAGAGTCTCGTTGAAGGCAAATGCCCCAGAATTCGGTGCCATGCCTGTACTTATTATCATTCTAAATATTTCTATTAGCTTGTGCAATATTTATGTAAGATTTATTTTGGTAAATCTATTGAATACGCGCATCCTTCATTTGTAAGATAGAACATATATGAAATTTTTTAGTACTTCAATTGATTCTAGGTGGTGGTAATAATATTATTATATAATAAAATATTGTAAACATTATAAGTTATTAATAAAAGTTGTTAAATTTGAAAAATATTATAACAATATATGATTGTAACATTTATTAAAAACTACTCTGGTATTGTCTATAAAAATTTCAACTCCTTGTTAATAATTAATTTTTTAATAAAACTGCTTGTGTACATTATAGGGAATAATCAAAACTCGTTCTGGAAAATATACGACAAAGGAGATATTTATGTATTATATAATAATCAGTGTTTCTGAAGCATGTGTTTAAATTTTAATAAAGAATTTATTAATAAATACCTTTGCGCTAGATTCAAAGCTTATTTAAAAATTTATTGGGCATGCTCCAGCATTTTTTAATAAGGTAAATGCCATACAGAAAAACTGATAATGAATATCCCAAGTATTCGATTTGTGAATAATCGATATCCAATCTACTCAATTTTCTGTTTGATAATAATTCATTTTCTTTTTTTTTTCTTTTTTGTTGATGATTTATCCGAAACAAAATGAGAAATAGGAAATAACTGTTCGATTAAAGTGAATAAATAACTGTTCATGTATATTCACACCAAAGTTGACATATAAGTGCACATATATATTACAACGGTTTTTATTGCATATATACTTGTTGTCGATAATAAATGTAGCAAAGATGTTATACTTGCGGATAATCGGATTTAGTAAAAAATAATGATTTTTGAAAATAAATCGCGATCTCATTAAATCGACCATGATGTAAATACACGTATTTTTACGAAACTAAGACAATGAGCGCTTGATTCATTGTGTCAGTTATAATAATTGTTATGAAGAAAAAAGAAGATAATCGTTCTCGACTGGCCAATCACCGGGGGCATTTACCTTAGTAGAGTACTTAAAGTATATGTATATATTAAATATTTGAAAATTATAATTAAACACGCAGAGACGAGAAGTACATACTTAAATATCGGACTGCGATTTTAGATAATTAAATGAAACAAATAATAAATAAATAAAGTAAGTGAAAACAAATAAATTAATACACAAATTAAATGCAATCAAATATGGTAACTTTATCGAAAAATCGAAACTCGCAATTATCGAACATCTCTATATTAGAGTTTAGAGTTTCACGTTAAGTTTCATCGTTAAAAATTATATATTATAAACATGCATTTATCAAATGCCAAAATAAAATGAAAAATAAACAAATGAGAGAGTTAACTATAAAAAAAAACACATGTAGTGCTTTTTGCCTGTTCTTGCGACGAATGCATATAGTAAAAATAAAATATAATTAATAATAAATGAAATAAGACACAGAATAATTATATAGACAAAAACTTTTTAAAAATCGTATGACTGTAGTTTGCATTTCTTACATACATACGATATAAAATTCTAGTTTCGAAGTAAACTAATAAATAAAAAACGATTCTCTTATATAATATATATAAGTCGACGTAACCCAAAAAAATTCTTTGACTTCCATCGTATCAATGAACAACAACCAAAAATTTATCTTCTGAAAATTATAGTTTCACGTAAACCATTCATCAAAAGGGAAGAACGAAGAAAAAAACCACATTCTAAAAGAAGGCTCTGATAATGCATTAAATATAAACAAACGACTATATGAATAAAAATACATGAAATATCGCCTGAAAATTCACAGTAGATTGTAGATTAAAGTAAAAATCGTATTAGATTTCTCTCGGAGCGACAAATAAATGAAAAATAAAAGTTTGACAGGCGTCAAATTGAGCGCGAAGCAATTACGATTTTTTAAAATTCACGAGAAAATTATTTCCGATAATTTTTTCAATCAAAATAAATCTGTATTAAACAGCTTATTAATAAATATTTTTCTCATCTAACCTAAACAAAACCAGTGTTAAAAATTCGTACCCAATTTGACGTCAGCCTCGTCCGGATGAAAAGCAACTATCACCGTACTGTTCTTATGCGCTGTCACTTATATTGTAACGGGATGAAGAAAAAAAAAACAATTGCTACTAATCTTATAAATGATTATAACGTCATTACACACTGTAATCGAGTCCGTTGATATATCAAGAGAATATATTATATATATACATAAAAGTAACGTACATAACGAAAAGCAAAAAGATTTAAGAACATATTCTAACGAACTAATGTGCTTCTTAGAGCAGTAAGCAAAGGCAAATGAAAATGGGAAAAAGCTATATACACTCACTTCGAACCTCGTTGACCGATATACTTTATAATATAAACACTATATTTATAGCTTAGGCAAAGAACTACGCGCGTCACTAGCGTACCAAAACAAAGCAAAAATAAAAGCAAAAGCTCATTTTCAAATCAAGAAGAGTGAATGTATGCGTGCATGTGTGAGAGGCTTAGATGAAAAAAAAAGAAAGGAGTGATTATGCGCGACACGAGAAAATCGCGCGCGGTGCGTTGCAATAGTATGTAAGAGAGAGATAGAGAGAAAGAAAGTGCGAACGAATGCCAGCAATACTCGAGATCGTCGGCGACCCGCAAAAGATTTTTCTTCAATTTTTGATTCAACTGCACAATTTTTCAAAAAATTCTTCGCTTTACAAAGCTGAAAGCGCTGCAGCACAGCACAATCCTATTTAAAATACAACACTCGTAAGCGTTATAATTAATTATGTATTCAGTGTTGCTAGGTGTAGTGTTATGTGCAAATACAAAGCATTTTTCAAAATGAATTATTCATTCAAATACAATAAATTTTGTAGCAAGACCGCAGATTTAATAGTTGAAGTCAGTGAAAAGTTTGCTGATTGCAAAAGAAAATATATTTTTCGTTACTTCACTCGTTGATGCTTAAATTATTACTGTTTTGAAGTAGAAAAGCTATTACAATTACACTTGAGTTTTATCTTAAATTGGAATTTTGAATTCCATATTCAACTTTTAAGATACTTGTATACATGTGAAATTATCATGTTACAAGGTATCTTACTTTTACTATTTTATAAATAAAAAAAATGTAAAATTTATTTGTATATTTTAGTTTTTCAAAGCATTGCGGGGCAACGACGGTGCCGACTTCAGAAATCTTTTCACCTCATCTGAGCGCTATTTTAGCTTTAATGAGCATATTGTAATAATTCGTGAGTACTATTATAAAAGCGAGACAAACTGAAACGTGGAATTTAGTCACGTAAGCAGAAAAAAATTAATGTATGAGGAGTTGTACATTTATAATAGACACGCAATAATAAAAATGAAAACCTTAATTCACAATATCATTTATTTGATATCCTGATTATTTCATTAACTAACTTCTTACTAAATTTCAGATATAAATATCCTATACTTGCTGAATTAAAACAAAATCCACACAAACTTTTTTCATCAAAATTTATTCGTTAATGATTTATTACGTATTTATCTAATGCTTAAAATGTTAGTTTTAATCATTTATTTTGACATTAATACAATATAATTTAATTTAGCTTATGACTTATTATTTAAAATTTAATATTTTTTTAAACACTGATTTTTTTAATCTTTCGTATACATCAAACCAACATGAATACAATCATCAAACTTTAAACGTTTTCAATTTGAAGATCAAATCACGTTGCATGAAAGCAATCGACACCCGTAAGTATCTCCATACACTTCGCTTCTAAGCCAATAATTATCCAGATAACAACTTCGACGTAGTATCAAGCCCCCACCCACGCGCAGTTATTGAGACCTCGATTATCTCTTACAAAATCTTGTCTCGTACGCCCGACTTTGCCAAAGCGCGCATCCTGAACTTTAACGACCGGCAGTTACGTTGAAAAAGCCGTGAAATCAATTAAATACCGCGTGTAGCGGTTATTGTTATTAAACTTGGGCCTCCGCATCTTTTTATTTTCGAGTACGAAACGCACTTTTGCAAACCAGCAGAACTATAAATTGTTTGCATTTTGGAATTTTAAGGTGTAATGTTTTGCTTGCTTTTGAATAACACTCAAATAATAATATGGTTGCATGACCAAACTAAGTAGATTTCGAAATCTATTTTCATACTGCAAGTAATAAAGGGAAAAATTCAATTTTATAATAATATTATGTTACCAAAAAAAAACTATGAAAAAAGGATTGGCTGAACTCCGTTACCGGACCGCTATGTTCAGGGAGCTTTGCACCCTTTGGCGATGTCGTACGAAGCTGAGCCTGAACAAGAAAGGAATTTAATTTAAAAGTTACAGGAATCAATAAAGAATGTGAGAAGACGATGTTAGAGAAAAAATAAAACATCGATGGAGTAGATACTTTGGATTTTTCTGGGAAGGAATCAATAATTATTCTTAGCATATAGATTTAGGTAACGCACAAATTGTAATTAGTAAATTCCACAGAAATGGTAAAGAGAGTTTGTAAATCTACTAAAAGTATTATACTTGAATATTGACTGCATATTATAAGCAAAAAAAGTTATTTCAGAATAAGATTATCTTTTTATGTGGTAACTCAAAAATGAGTATTCGAAAAAACTCATCAAAATTTTTAATTAATTTTAATGATATTGTAGCCTATTATGGTAGGTTGAATCTTAGAAACAATATTTTTATTTTGAAAGAGCTAAAAATGATTTTTTTTTAAAGAACTGTAGTTTTAAAAACAAATATTATTTTTATATATTATACTTTCTCAGCGAAAATATAGGCATTTAGCTTAGTCAATTTTTCGAATAAAAATAATACATATTAATACATTATCTTTTGCATGTTAATATTTACCCCTGTTACTTTCAGCTCCTATCAACCTTAATCATGAATTTGTCTATACCAGGCACCGAGGAAGAAGGGAAAAAAGTCAGCTGATATATAAATGTCGCGATATTTATTTTAGAATTTATACGCTCTGTCGTCAATTTAGAATTCACAGAGCGTATCGATTCTTTAATAAGTGTCTTCGATACTGAGCAACGTGCCGAAGAAGAAAAGTCAACACGGTACTCCAGAGATCAGAGAAGTATTCTTAATTAAATTTATCAGTATTTTTAAATAATGCCTTTTTTGTTGTGCAAAAAAGTAAAATAAGTTTGCATGTATTTATTACTTTATTGTGCGTATTTGATGTTGTATTTATACAGAATAAATGACTAACCAATTGTGAGTCGAGATTGCTGATATTGTTGCTCCAAGCCGTAAATAACTATTTGGAATATCATAATTTAGTACGGCTTGTAATATAATTTATTTACATAAAGTAAAGTTGACTATACAATTATTAGCATGAATTTTATTATATACATATATTAATCTAGATCTCTGTTTTTATTATTCTATTTATTTTATGCTACTGTATTATAATCACATAAGTTTTTAATATCTTAAAAAAAAATAAAATAAAATTTGTAATACATCTTGCTATGTCTTATGTACTTCTCGAAGAATAACTTTCACAGTAACTTTTATATAGGAAACTCCTCAGCATGAATCTTAACAAGCTCTTTCTAAAAATTTAAGTAGCTACTCTTTATAAAAGTTTCTCGAAGTTATCGTTGCTCATCCATTTTTGAGTTCCGTGACTGATATTCTTAAAAAGGTCGCTGCTCATTTTATTGACGCGAGGAAGAACAAAAGGATACATTTCATCGTTCCTACATTCTTTTTGCTTCCCAAGCACATTAATCTCCATTAAATCTTGAAGATCTGACGGAGATTAATCGATTTCAATTAGAGTGGCACCGTACCCTCGGGAAAATTAAAATTCTTCTGAATGGAAAATTTTTAATGCCAAATAAGCAGAAGGAAAAGAATGAGAAGACTCCTTGATGAATTAAATATTTCCGGTACAACGGACAGGCGTATGGCTCGAATAATTTCACTGATTCAGCTTAGTAGCTTTCCGGGATTGTAGAAATGCGTAAAGGCTTCGTTCGTGATCTGGTGAGCGTTAGGTAACGTTAACGCCTATTAAATCATGTCAAGAATGTTTTGGATTCATTTAGAGATAGTAGAATTGTATTGCTAGAAAATTATCGATTGTTTTATGAATTCTTGGAAATCGAGATATATAATTATTACAAATAAACAAAACACAAAATCTTTTCTATTTAATAAATAGTATTATATATTTGGGTAAGAAGAGCAGCTCAAATTTTTAAATATGTTTTCAGACATCAAAAGATTTAAAAAGCCCTAGAGTTTGTAGTATTTTAAGAAAAATCTAAAAGAAGTTGCTTGTACTTGAAATTTCAAAATATTGGTTAAAAAGAGTCATAAATGAATACAAAAAAATGAATTGCGGTTGCTGGTACCATATTATTTATTAAATAAGTAAAATTATAGCAACATGTCGTGTACGTACTTAGATGGTCAAACCATTAAATACAGATAAAATATAGCTGTATGATACATTCTAAAATAATTATTATTATTTTAAGCTATCTCAATTGTAATTTCAAAGACGTTGTCTAATAATTGATTTTTTTTTAGAATTTTCTTGAAAATATTAAAATACGATAAATATGTAAGTTCATTTTAGTATATTATTTTATATGTGATAAAAATCCTCATACCCATTGTGGATTAAAAATTCTAAATATGTAATTTCAAACTTTACACTCTCAACATGACAGAGACGCAATTTCAGATACATTAAATAAAATCTGTTTACGATCAAAAAGGATTAATTGCATTTGAGCGTATTAAAAATTAGTAAAAATTTTACTTCCTCAAAGTATGCTTCGAAATATTGAAATTTCAACTTCTGTTACATCTCATCAGGAGCATGATTAAAGATGTTAGAACTTCGAATCATATTATTTTAGAAAATGTGTGTGTACGCGTATGTTATAAGCTCTTGTACAATTTTTCCGATTATAAGTTATAATTTCTGAAATGCGAATTGAGAATAGAAAATGAAATATAAACAGCAATAGATATCGAAGAAAAAATAAATCAGATTTTTTTTTACATTATCGTATAATAAGGTTAATAGAACTAATTGAACACGTTATTCTTAAATGTTTGTATTCTTCTTTCAGGACTTTTGAGTGAACTCTTATACTATCACAGATGCCCTAGAATAAAGAATTTAAAAACAACAATGTGCATTTGCTCGATTAACCTCATTGTACGGTGACAATTTTTTAATTTACTGTAGAATTTGATACCTAATATTAATTTTATTTGTATAGTATGCTTTATATTGCGTATGAATTGAAGATTCTTATTTAGGCTAGAATATGCTTAATAATATAACACTTACATTATCTAATTTATAGCTGCAATTAATTCAATTACAAACGTTATTGTCGAAATACTGTATCCAATGATCAAAAAAATAACCATTTGTATTAAAGAAAAATTACTATTGTAAGCAATTTCTCTTGAATTATATGAATTAGAAAATATTTCCTTACGTTCCCATGCTTTAGGAATGCCTGCTTCAATCAGTTGCATAATTTTTTGGTCGAACTTTTCGACAAATGGTGATGCTTTGTCGTAAGCGAAACGTGAATACATTTGTAAAATTATTGGACTAGATATTTTCATCGCTGGTGTATCATCATCGTTTCTAAAATTTCTGATGTAATATTGTGCATAACGTTCCGACGCTATGCACATGCGGTCTTTTTTTCTTGCTAGGATTGTTATGCATTCTGAAACAGCCTTGATTTTCTTAAGATTTCTTTCCATTGCTTTAAATAATTCATTTTTGTCATCGTTGTTTGGAAACATAGCTCCATTTACATATATTGGTAAAGAGGGATTATATATCTCTTTCAAAGAATCAAATAACTTTTCATTGCCTGTTATAATTCTGTTATTTACAATAAACGCAATGGTATCAGATGAATACTTTATAGATGCAATAGCAATGCTTAGGAAAATTAGTTTTTCAGCTAAATATTTTGGTACTCTATGTTTAATAACAATGCCAAACAGATTTTGAAAAACAATGAAAGGTGTCCAGTTTACTGAATTAAATTTGAATGCCATTGATATAAAGGGCAAAGTGAATACGATTACCACAGAAAAGCACAGATATACTAATACATTTAATAAATTAGTGACCTTATAAAGATGTAATATAGGCGCAATTAATACCACAGCTTCGTCTGTTAATTCTCTACCACAGAGTATGTTTTTTACGCTACATATTGCAGGAAATATTCCTACGGGAGATATATCAATAAGACCATCCTCTAATTTTTCGACGATATCAGACAAAATATTAGTATTACTGTAAATAAACTTTATAGTATAATTTAGTACTCCTGATAACTCGTCGATATATTTAAAACTAATACCATCCGCAATTTTACGCGAACCAGTATCGACATTAGCGTAAGGAGGTTTGTTGAAAAGAAGGGTGTTTATAACATATCCATTCATGCTTTTTAGTTTATCCATAAAAAGGTGTTTCTTTTGATCTAAATTATCTTGGCTGTATACATTAGTTAATGGATTATAATCATATACTATATATCTATCATTGTTTTTTATATTTAAAATTAAAAAATCTAAAAATTTTAAATTCCAAGCATGAAGTAAATGCTTTTGCAATTTTATTTTAGATAAAGTTAAATTACTATAAATTATAACAAGACACCTCGGTTGTGTAAATACCGAATTAGAAATAAACTTGAGAACTCTTTGAATAATTTGTGAGAGAAATCCGTGTTCATTTTGTAAAATGATATATAGAGATACACTTCTTGATTTTTTAAATATTGACAATCCAACCAATTTATTATTATCGAAAGCTACGACATTATTTATATCGATCATAACTGATGGAATTCGATTAATAATATTTTTATGGATCAAATTTTTGTAATAAGGCTTTAAATTATTTACTCCACTTGTAAATATAGTTACATGATGAATATTAAGTTCATCAATAATTTTATCAGTTATCAAATCTATACTTACGATATTTGATACAAACAAAATATTGTTAAAATATACAAGCAGGCGTAGCACTAACCGGCAAGCTAACATGTTTCTTCAAGACTAGCAAAGAATTTTTTTTAAACTAAGCCTAATAATGTTCTCTGAAAATTTTTTTAAACGTCCTTTTGAACTTTAGTAAATAAAATTTGACATTGGATATATTGCACAATCGATTTTTTTAAAAGGGCTATATATGTACGTGTGTGTGTGTGTGTATGTAATTGTGTGTGCGTGCGTGCGCGTGTGTGTATGTGTGTGTGTGTGATGTGTGTGTTCTGTCATAGTTTTTAAACTACTTGATAAATTTTTACCAAATCTTGTGTACACATTGAATTTTATTAATTATTTTGCGGATTTTACGGATTTTGCGGAAAAAATTTTTGGTTTCTAAAAAATCACGCTTTTTTAAAGTACATTTAGGGAAAAAATATTTTCTTTTATTAGTAAATTTTTATATTTTGTAGTAACGAACTAATTAATTATAACTAAATATAAAAAATTTATTGAAAAAAAAAACATTTTTCATAATATATCACGTATATTAACGTAAGATTAATAAACCTAAAACTCTACGTTATTAAATCTCGTGAATCGTTCAAAATATGATTATTGGCATGTTTATAAACTTCCGTACCAAAAGAAAAAGCTTTTCAATGACTTACTTCTCTCTCTTCTAATGCTTAAAACGTGAGAGTGCTAGATTTCTTTCTGAACTTCTTCACGTCTTACTACTGCGGTCTTTTCTACTTAAAATCATCGCATTCACGTCCGTCTAAAGGGTCCTTTGTAAAATAATTCATCCAAAACAAAAGCATATCAAACGTATAAAATAATAATGCGCAAATACAAAATAACTCAGAACACTTGACATAAAATCGTCGAGTTCTTGATTCCTTTTATCTAAATTTGATTTATCCACTACACTAATTACATTTAGTGTTAGGCACCATTCAGCCAGCCTTCTAAACCAGTACGACATCGTATCCATTACCCAATCATTCTACTATACATCAACAAGCCAATAATAACTTTTCCCAAATCATTTCCACTCAACAAAGCGCCTATAAAAACATCAAGCAACATAACACCACCGATTCATCTCCACTTGAGATCAAAGAGATAAACTTAACAGGACAGACTGGCGAATAATCCCCCGGATTACTTCCGGATAATCTATTCTTAATAAAGTAATTTACGAGCCTGTCTGCGCGCTTACTTTGAAACTGCGCGAGCTCGCGACCTCAACTATATATACATATACATATGTATAAGCCGCCGGCGGGCTACACGCAAAGACAGAGCCGGCGCGCTAATAAAGCGCTGGTGATAATAACACTTTAGCGTCGCGCGCCGTAACAACGCGGTCTTAAGCACGTTAGCTTAGCGAAGGGTGCGTCCTGGGTTATGATACAGCCGATTACGTAGACGTTTGAAAAAGCGAAGTTGCGACGGGCCGACGCGGTTTTGACTTTGTATCGCTCGTTGCGGGGATTTCCGGTTTTAGGGGGTGGGGAATTATTATTCGGCTGGTGTATCCATGATTAATTTGAAATTTTAATTTGTGCCAGGAGTTTCGGAATAATTTAGGTGGACGATTCGCTATGTTAAGAGCCGTTTGAATATTTCATGGTTGGGGCATGGTTCAGTTTTAAAGCTCCTCTCTGCCCCTTTACCCCTGCGATAGCTTATCGGTATTATCGTGTAAAAGTTAAAAGGAATTTTTGGTTTAATTAAGTTGATAGTCTTAAGCCAGGATTCAGTTTATTAAGTGAAATTCTGCTAAGGAAGACAGTTCTATGATTTAATTAAATAAATCAGTATAGTACATGATTATAACTAGTAAATAAAGAACCCTAGTAAAAATAATCACATGAAAAATCAGGTGATATTGTGAAACTAAAAATCACGTTTTAATATTGATTAAACGTCTTAATATTATTAAAAATTTTTTGCAATTTTATCATTTATCACGTAACGTGATTTTTATCGTGATTTCTCGCGTGATTTTTCAAAGTTTATTTAAAAGTAATCAAATCAATGTTTTAGTAAATTTTAGAATGTTTTCTTTCATAATGCCACGTGATCTATAACGTGATATTTTTGCTAGGGAAACAAATGATTTTTCTGACAACAGTATTTGATATTAATATTTTATAATGTCTTAATCACGATAATGATGCTTACACATAATGAACGAAGTTATTGAAAATTAAAGTATGCCTATAAAACAATAAGTGCACATATTTTCATTGTTATGTTATGATAGACAAACCTTAAATGTTAGCGATAAAGAAAATCAGTGCAATGAAATTCTAGACAACTAATCAAATGCCGAACTATTCTGATAACAATGCCTGGTCACGGATATTTTATAAAGTTGATGTGTGAAATTCAGGAAATTACACGTGCACACACTTAGCTATTTTTATGTAAAGAGAAAGAACACGAGAAACATAAAGTACAAAAATTTAAACAAAGGACGATAGCACACATATAAAAAGAAGTTGTTGATAAGATGAAATTGGAAAGATACAGTAGCTTTTATTCGTAACAATACGACAAAAAGTGCACGTTAAAGAAGGTATCAGATAAGTGTATACTGCTTCCATCTGTTTATAAACAGAAGATAATGCGGTTTCAACGTCCGTGAACTTTTTTACTATTTCATTGTTTCCATTTTATCTTGAAAACTTCACGGCTAATATAACGAAAAAGACGAATTTAAAGTTTATGAAGATGCGACATAAAAATCTGTCTTTTTAAAAGCTTATTAATCATTGATATTTAGTCAACTCAGCTTCGCTATAAATACGAGTAAGTAATTTTAGCAAAATTAATTTTAAAAATAAAACGATTTCTTAAATAACCAGTCCACTCTACATATATAAAACATCAACGACCGAGCCTTGTTACCAAAATAATTCGGCCTCTGATTAGCTACAGTTAATTTTGTTTATCGCTACAGTGAGAAAAAAATCTTTGGAAAAATTACAGTACTGACCAGTAGTAGAGCCGCTACAGACTGTAAGAATCCAAAAATTACTATGCTTTATAGGAAATTTTTTAAGACATTGTTACGTGAAGCGTTTCTTTTTTTCAAAAACAAATTTTTGGTCAGGGCTGTTGTCAGGGCAACTTAATTGTTTAACCTGTTTTTAATAGTATATTGGAATATATCAATAGAACTATTAAGGCATATATTTTCTTATAAACAAGGGGATATGGCATGCAAGAATGAACAGTAAAAATTTTAAAATTTGATTGATTTACAGATACTATTTTAATTTATTGGGAACTATTCTTGTAAAGTTTTATAAGAGAGAGAGAGAGAGGGAGAGAGAGAGAGAGAGAGAGAGAGAGAGAGAGAGAGAGAGAGAGAGAGAGAGAGAGAGATAAAGAAAGTGCTAAACAATGATTGATTTCCGAACGGTAG